>JAPDDN010000185.1:25000-40323 GCA_027422405.1 Ptychobarbus kaznakovi | reverse complement strand
TGCCAATCAGAGCTATGTGCAGCGGCATTCTGGACCAATGGGATTCGGCTGAGGGCGGGGCTTCCCGCTACAAACAAACCAGCTCAGTACGGCAGAGATTCATCTGCTCGTTTCTCTGAGACCGGACACAACTACAGCAAACACAACGGTTCTGTTGAAGCCCAAAACGACTAATGAATCCAGTCAGGCAGAAACGGAAACTAAAACGGTCACGTTCCCTAAAAACACACTTGTTTTAAATTGCAATAAAATAAAAAATAACAAAAAAATTAAATATACTTGCTTATTTAATGTCTTATTTTCATTTTTTTAATCAAAATGTTGATTATTTAATTAAAATATCATAACTTAATATTTTGGCATTATAGTATACATTAATATTTTGAAATAACTTTTTATAATTCATCTTCATTTATAATATTTATTTGTAATATCTATTTTAGTTCAGTTTTTTTTACATTAGTACACTTTTTTATCAAAATGTTGATTATTTAATTAAAATATCATAACTTAATATTTTGGCATTATAGTAAATATTAATATTTTGAAATAACTTTTTATAATTTATCTTCATTTATAATATCTATTTTAGTTCAGTTTTTAACATTAGTTTTAGTACAGTTTTTAATCAAAATGTTGATTGTTTGATTGAAATGTCATAACTGGGTATTCCGTATATATTAATATTGTAGTATATATATATATATATATTATAATATATATATATATATATATATGTAGTATATTGTACTGAATATGTTCAGTCAGGTGTTAGCAAACATCACATTAAGAGTCTCAAATCACGTGTTATTATCTATTGATTCTGGGATCTCTGTAATACTTCTGCTGTTGGATTTAACCGCGGCCTTTGATTCACAATATTCATATTCAGGTATTAAAGGTCATGCTTCAAATCATATTTGAACAACAGCACTTTTTCTGTTAGTGTAAAATGGCGTCCCCCAAGGATCTGTTCGCGTCCCATTCAGTTTTCTTTATATATGCTCTCTCTGAGCTCAATTTGTAGAAAACAGAGTATTATTTGATTTTTGACAAGCTGTACCTGAGCTTGTTTATTACTATGTCTTTGTATTGTTTTGATTTACAATTATTTGTACAGCACAATGGTCAACGACTGTTGTTTTATTGCGCTGTATAAACTAACCTAATATTCTGAATTAACTTGAAAACAAATATTATAAAGAAATGATATATGCTTATCATTTGTCTTTGTTTATAATCTCTCTTTTTAATGTTAGTTTTCAACTTTTACGTCTAATTAAAATACACTTTTTCTTAATATATAGTAGAGTTTTTACATGTAATTCATGAATATATCACTATATTTAATTCATTTGTATTAGTATATTTCATTTTAGGTTATAGTTTTAGTAATTTTCATAACTTTTGTTTTAAATATCTCTACTTTTTATGAATTTTATTTCGGTTTTTATTTATTTTATAATATAATTTTTATATTATTATTATTGTTTATCTTCTGTATGTACTATGTCTTTGTATTGTTTTGATTTTATTGTTGTTTTATTGTGCTATATAAATAAACTAACCTAATATTCTGAATTAACTTTACAAAAATATATATTTTCAGTTTTAATGTTATATGTGCTCGTCATTTGTCTTTGTTTATAATCTCTCTTTTAAATATCTTTTTCATTTTAGTTGTTCTTTCGGTACTTCAACTTTTACGTCTAATTAAAATAGACTTTTTCTTAATATTTTACATGTAAATCATTAATATATCAATATATTTAATTCATTTCAGTTATAGTTTTAGTCATTTTCATAACTTTTGTTTTAAATATCTCTATTTTTAATGAATTTGATTTCAGTTTTTATACATTTTATCATATAATTTTAGTTTTTATATAACGTTTAATACTTCAAATCAAATGTATTAAAGAAATTATATGTGTTTGCATTTGTCTTTGTTTATAATCTCTCTTTATAATGTTAGTTTCCAACTTATACGTCTAATTAAAATACACTTTTTCTTACAGTTTTTACATGTAATTCATTAATATATCACTATATTTAATTCATTTTTATTAGTATATTTTCTGTTTTCATTTTAGGTTATAGTTTTAGTCATTTTCATAACTTTTGTTTTAAATATCTCTAATTTTAATTAATTTGATTTCGGTTTTTATACATTTTATAATATAACTTAATATTTTTGTTTTTATTTAACTTTTAATACTTCAAATCAAATGAAAATAAACTAAGAAATTATGCTTTGGCAACTAGAAGAAATAAAATACCTTCATATTTAGTTAATGTTTCATTTATTTAAACTCGATAACCAACACTTTTTTAATATTTCAGTTAGCTATAATAACCCTGCACAACTAATAACCTGTCTAAAGCTTGTATTTAAGTATTAATTACTACGCTGACTTCTCTTAGTCTTGTTTGTGAGGATTTTTAGGGTGTAAGGGACAGCCTACAAGCAGACAAGAAACTCACTAAACACAAACTCTCTAAAACACAGACAGCCCGAGCCGGACGCTATGTCTGAAGTGCACTAGATTTGAGACGGAGCCGGAGTGAAGTGTGCACTTACGTCATCGAAACTCCAGCGCACTCGCTTGCGAGAGAGAGAGGAAAGGAGTGGTGAGCGGGTGAAGCGAGAGAGTTTGTCCGATGGGAACGTCTCGTTCTCTGCACACTCACCTCTTTCTCACGGTCGGACTTGGAGAGACGCATCTGCCGCAGCATCTGAGACCTCTGCTCCATCATCAGCGTCCGCTCGTACGTGTACGCGGTGATGTCACTGTTGTGCTGACACACACACACACACACACACACACACACACACACACACACACACACACACACACACACACACACATCATCATCAACACTGCTGCACGATCAAAACAAATATCACATGCTTACTGATTGACTTTTAACTATAAACAAGCCCAAATGCACTGGGAGTCTTATTATGATTTTTTTTGTTTTTGTTTGTTTTAGTAATTTTATCTCATCATTTTTGTTCGTTTATGTTTAGATTAGTTTTTATTTCAATTCTAGTCCTTTAACTTGGACTTATTTTTAAGTTATTATTTTAATTAAATTACTGAAAAAATGCTAAACAATTTAAGTTAACGATAACAAGTGTTATTTTAGTTTTTATTCATTTTCTCCAACACTTACAAATTTTTATATTTTCTGTTTTAATTTTAGTTAAAGTTTTAGTAATTTTATTGTGTTTTTGATCATTTTTAGTTGTTTGTGTGTTTTATGTCAGTTTTCATTTAAATTAATTAAGTAATTTTATGTGCTTTTGACATTTTTATTATAATAATTTCTATTTAACTTTCATTTTTTTAGCATTAGTTTGATCCTTTAACTTATTTCAGTTAATTGCCAAAATAACATTTCTAATTTTAATTATATTTCTTTAAGTTTAAGTCTGTATCATTAATACCTCAGCTTTATGATAACCAGTGTTATTTTAATATCATTGAGGTACTATAATAGCTTTCATTAAAGCTTAAAATAAGTTATATAATTATACGTTGAGTTTTCATGTTAATTTTAGAGAATGTTTTGAATGCCTAATTGGCCTTTACTAATTATCTCAGTTTTAGTTATTTTAGTACATCAACTTAAACTAAATTAAATAAAATTTCTCATGACCCTAGGTGTGGTTAAACGCAGATCTGTTTGAGCCTGAGGTTGTGCGGGGATCCTGCAGGTACTAATTAGCAGGCTAATTAGCTAACTAACACACAGTGTCAGTGCAGAGAGAGCTTTACCATCTCCACCACCTCCACGGCTGCATCGATGCGCAGGTGGTACAGGAACGTGGCCAGGTCCTTCTTCATCTGGATGGAGTTGTCTTCCATCTGTGCCACGGTGAAGATCCGCATGGCACACTTCCGCCACACCTGACACAGCACACAGGGTTAGCGCTAGCACAGCGGTATAGGAGCGCGGCGGTGGCGGTGTGAACGCACCTTGTGCTGCCGCAGCAGGAAGGGCAGCAGCATCAGCATCCCGCCGTCGTGAACGATCCACCACACGTCGATGAAGCCTTCCGCACATGGCTCGCTATTGCTGGGGAACAGAGAGATGTTCTTGGGCACCAGCAGAGCCAGATGAGCCGTAGTGGTGACGCGGACCGTGTCTGAATTACACAGAGAACCCAGTCAGAACTCAGACAACACCAGCATCTGATAAATCACATACACACGACCCGCCTCGTTCACATGACAGTCTGACCCTAAACTAATCACTGTCTGGTCTGAGAATGAATCACTCTTGAGTCTGATTCTAAACGAATCTCTGTCTGGTCTGAGAATGAATCACTCTTGAGTCTGATTCTAAACGAATCTCTGTCTGGTCTGAGAATGAATCACTCTTGAGTCTGATTCTAAACAAATCACTGTCTGGTCTGAGAATGAATCACTCTTGAGTCTGATTCTAAACAAATCTCTGTCTGGTCTGAGAATGAATCACTCCTGAGTCTGATTCTAAACGAATCTCTGTCTGGCTGACTCACTTATGAAGGTCTTCCAGCTCTGCGGGTCTTCGCTCTGTCTCCAGGCTTGTGGCCAGCCCATGACCACGGTGTTGTGCCTCATCCCACCCAAGCCGCTGGACTGGATCATGTGACTGATGCCCTCGCGTGGTTTCTGCGCTACGATGCAGTGCACGAAGCCCTTGACACGCTCCTTCTCCATCAGGTGCCTGAGCGTCTGAGACACACAGAGACAGTTAACCCCCCAGTAATCAGTGTAGGACGTAATTAGTTACTGTAATTTAGTTATAGTTACTTCTTATGTAATTGAACTTAATACTGTGTATAGACTGTAGAACATTTATACACAATACAAAAAATGTAAGTCTAACCTTAAAATGCATGATTTTTAAAAAACCTTCTCACTTTAAATACTTTGGTGAGTTAATAAGCACTGTATTGTCCAATTATCACTATTAACTAGTTGGTTATTATTTATTTATTTAGTCATTTAGCAGACGCTTTTATCCAAAGCGACTTACAAATGAGGACATTATAGAAGCAATCAAAACCAACAAAAGAGCAATAACATGCAAGTGCCATTTCAAGTCCTGGTTTGCCTAACGCAGTACACGTAGGAAAGATTTTCTTTTTTTTTTTAAACTAGTATGTAAAATATAGAACAATTAAACTTAGTGTTAGTTTTACAAGAAAAGCTAGCAGTTAGAGAATAAATATGCAATTGATAGAGGGTCAAAATGTTTGTGTTTTTTTTTAATAAAAAGAAGACAGATTAGATCAAATCAATTTAGAATAGAGAGTGCTAGAGTTAGGTCAGATAAAGATGGAAGAGATGTGTTTTTAGCGTTTCTTGAAGATGGGTAAGGATTCAGCTGCTCGGATTGAGTTAGGCAGGTCATTCCACCAGATGGGAACAGTTAATGAAAAAGTCTGTGAAAGGGATTTTGTGCCTCTTTGGATGGTACAGTAATGCGTCGTTCACTTGCAGAACGCAAGCTTCTAGAGGGCACATAAGTCTGAAGTAATGAATTTAGGTAAAGGGGTGCAGAGCCAGAGGTGGTTCTGTAGGCAAACATTAATGCTTGAATTTAATGCGAGCAGCTATTGGTAGCCAGTGCAAATTGATGAACAGAGGTGTGACGTGCGTTCTTTTCGGCTCATTAAGGATTAATCTTGCAGCAGCGTTTTGGATTAATTGTAGAGGTTTGATGGAACTGGCTGGAAGACCTGCAAGAGAGCATTGCAATAGTCAAGTCTGGACAGAACAAGAGCCTGAACAAGGAGTTGTGTTGCATGTTCCGAGAGAAAGGGCCTGATCTTCTTAATATTATATAATGCTAATCTACAGGACGGGCAGCAGTTTTAGTAATGTGGTCTGTGAAATTCAGCTTATCATCAATCACAACTCCAAGGTTTCTGGCTGTTTTTGAAGGAGCTATGGTTGATGAGCCTAATTGGAAGGTGAAATTGTGATGGAAACGATGGGTTTGCTGAAACCACAAGCAGTTTGTCTTAGCCAGTTTAGTTGAGGTGATGGTCCTTCATCCAGCTAGAAATGTCCGCTAGTCATGCTGAGATGCGAGCAGCTTATCGTCAGATCATCAGGATGGAATGAGAGGTAGAGTTGAGTGTCTCAGCATAGCAGTGATATGAAAAGCCATGTTTATGAATGACAGAACTAGTGAAGCCATGTAGACAGAAAAGAGAAGTGGTCCAAGAACTGAGCCCTGTGGCACCCTGTAGCTAGATGTTGCGACTTGGATACTCACCTCTCAAGATACTTTGAAGGACTATCTGAGAGGTAAGAGTCAAACCATGGAGTGTGGTTCCTGAGATGCCCTTTCTCATTAGGGTTGACGGAGGATCTGGTGGTTGACTGTATCAAAGCATCAGACAGATCCAGCAATATAAGTAATGAAGACTTGGAAGCCGTTCTGCAAGTCTTAGATCTTCAACAACTGAGAGCAGGGCAGTTTCGGTGGAATGTCCCTTCTGAAGCAGATTGGTTACTGTCCAGGAGATTGTTCTGTGTGAGAAAGGCAGTGACTTGGTTGAACACAACTCAATTGTTTATTACAGGGCTCTAGAGTGCGACCAATTTGGTCGCACGTGCGACCTAATTTCTCACGGGTGCGACTAACAAAAATCCCAGGTCGCACTGGTGCGTCCAGCCATTCGAGAAAAGAAAAAAAAGTATCCGTGACTCAGAAACTCTATGTGGTTCAACAAAAGGACACTCCCGTTAGGCTTATATCGTGGTCTAAACCAATCAGAGATAGTGAAGGGGGACCTCCCCTCTGATTGGCCGTGGTCCAGATATTCCTGTATGTGTGTGTGCGCGTTGACAAATGCGTCACGTGTGCTGCTGCAGTCAGACAGAGAGAAAGAGGTGAGTAGTAGAGATGCGCGCAGTGTTGCCAACTTAGCGAGATTTAGCGCCTTTGTAGACCCCCATAGCAACTTTTTGTTTTCCCAAAAAAGCAACTAGTGACAATCGAGTCTCTCAGAGAGTCTCTGTGATCGCCGCAACGGCGCGAGATCTGCGCGCTTTCTCTGCATCTGCTCTGTTTCAGCGAGCGTCTGAGAGGAGCCCGTTCAGTTAAAACAGATATTATTGCTTCTCTAATGTAATACAAATATAGAAGAAATCACAGCACAGGAATTGTCATGTCTTGTCTTATATTGTGTATTATTTGATTTCATCAGACAACGGCTCAATAAAATTATAAATTAATATTTTTGTGCAGACTAGCTTCTTGGAAGGGAGAGCTGGTTATGTCTTTAAAGGGACGTGTTTCAGTCATTATTTCATATTCATCCGTTAACTGACAACATAAACAGTCAAATATATAAAGTAAAAACAGTTTTATTGAGAGTTGGCTGCATTAAAATACCGTATGATTACAGAGAGACGATTAGACAGAACAGAACAGTTATTTTTTACTTTACTTTTAGTCATTTAGCAGACGCTTTTATCAAAAGTAACTAAATTAAAAGTTTAAAACTATACATATTATATACACATATTTAAGAAGATAAAGATTTGAGTTTTGAAGTTTGAGAAGCACTGCCCTAGAGCATCCATTCATTCAGAACAGTGGAAGATCTGATAAGAATCAGGGGTCAAGTCTGGAAGATGTTGATGCTAGAGAGAGTGTGGCCAGCTGGTTTAGCCAAGGCCAAAGATCAAGAAGGACAAACTACAGGAGCTGCCATCCGAGGGGCATGTGACTGCAATGGAGGATAGTCCATAATACATTGAGCCATGAGATGTTCAGTTTGACGCCCTTAAAACAATTAATTTAGATTTTATTTTTATTTCATTTATCTTGAGATGTTTTTAAGTTTAATCTCAGCTCAGCTTTTCAGTAAGTTACCTTTCCTGTAGAATTGTATAAAATTGTATATAAAAATTTGGGTGCACCTAACTTTTGTGCTGGTGCACCTAAGAAAAAAAGTTAGTCTAGAGCCCTGTATTAGCATGACTATTACTGCGATATTGCCTGTTTATTATTACTTTAACAAAAAGCACATATTAATGTCTTATTCTAAACCCTTAAACTTAACAACTACTTTACTAAGTATTAATAAGCAGTAATTAGGAGTACATTTAGGCAAAAGTCATAGTTAATAGTGAGAACTGGACTCTAATCTAAAGACCAGAATAATATAGATTAATAAAAAAGTCATTATTAATTAATAGGCTAGCCTTATTATAACAAATGCAGAATGGAGAGCACGATGAGCGACGGAAAACCAAGATTCAATCATTAAGAGCAAGAAATAAACAATATCAATATATGAAAATATTAAATTAGATTCACTTCCCACGGCGTGTTGAATTAGAAACTATAAAGTGCCTAATACATCCTATGTAAATAAAGCAGTTATTTTATTGCAGTTTTGTTATCAACCATCTTTGCATGTGTGGATGATAACACAAAAGACCATGTGTCCCTGGAGCACAGAAGCAGTCATAAGCAGCACAGCTATATTTGAAGCAATAACCAACAATACATGGTATGGGTCAAAATTATTAGTTTTTCTTTTATGACACAAATATGCCAATTAAGATCATGTTTAGTGAATTTCCAATCGTAAATATATCAAAACATAATTATTGATTAGTAATATGCATTGCTAAGGACTTCATTTGAACAAATTTAAAGATGATTTTCTCAATATTTAGATTGTGTTGCACCCTCAGATTCCAGATTTTCAAATATTGTCTGATCATAACAAACCATATATCAATGGAAATATTATTTATTCAGCTTTCAGATGATGCATACATCTCAATTTCAGAATAATTGACACATATGACTGGTTTTGTGCTCCAGGGGGCGTATTACACAAAGTTTCTTATCTTAGGTCTTAAAGTCCGCGTGAACCGGAAGCTTAAGACTGTTTTTACTTCCGTATTGTGACGTACTTCTGAGAGAAACAGAATATTGAATGAGGAAAATAGAGGGCGTGGCTTGTTTTTTTTTCTACTGCGAATTGATTGGATGTAGAGGGGGAGGAGCAAAAACACGTAAGGCATTAGTCACGTGCACTACAGCCGGTAATGCTGCGTGACGCTTTTGTTGGTCTCTGTAGTGCCGGTTTCTGTAGTCTGTAATTACTTAAGCGTTTTCTCATCAAAATGTAACACATCTTCAAGAGTCTTTCCACCATTAAACATCTCCTTTCTGCATTTTCAGTTGTTTATACCATGCCATTGTTGGACAGCGCAACTGTAAGCGTTTTTTTTTCCCTTAGCTTTCGAATCATTATGAAGTTAGGACAGCTGTGGGGTTGCCCTAAAGTTAAGACAGTTTTAGGGTGTTTTGTTATACTCTTTTCCTATCTGTATTTAAGATAGGATAACACACTTAGGTGCTAAATGTCCTAAATGTGGTCCTAACTGAAACTACCATGGTTACCAAACACATAAGATAAGATTTTGACCCCTTAACTGTCACCGTCCCACAGGTGGGACGTTTGCCATTATATGTTTAAAACAATAATCTTACTCCCTAACCTGAACTAATCTTAACAAACTATATATCATTGGAAAGCTCTCGGATTGTAGTTTTCATTTTTGCCCACAATTTTGCAAAGTATATTTTGTTGTGACAGAAATTTACTAATTTATAACAAGGGTTTGCAGCAAAAAAAATCAAAGGTATACTAAGAGTACTAAGAGTCCACTTTTTTGTTTTATTTCTATTTCAAAAACAATTTATACCCTGTTTATTTTGTAAAAATATATTTGGAATACAATGAAAAAAAAAAAAAAAAAACATTGTGTTTTGAGATCAAGTGGTAAACAAGTGTCACTAACAGAGCATAGGAATCCCCAATGAAGAAAAATGACACCTAGTGTCCTTTGTTGGTACTGCAGCTAAAAGTCTCACAAAATCTACAAGGTTTGTGATATAAATTCCAAATTTATAACACAACTTGATTAGACTTCCTGCTATAATTTTCTAGCATTTTTAGGGTGAAACCTCCTTTGGAATATATATTTTTCCATAAAATTAAAAAAATATATATTATAGTCCCTTTTTATTATAATAAACTTAAATTGCTATAACTTTTTTATAATATATTTTTTTCAAATGCAGACACTTGTACCATAAACATCCACGTGTTTTCTTAAAAACAAGACCAGAATGAAGCTTATATGTAAAAGCATTCCATAATTACATCCATTTGAAGATGGAGATCACCTTTTCAATTCTGAACTCAAAAATGGGGGGTGACAGTTAAGGGGTTAAAGTTAGGATATGTCTATGATACAAGAGTCACATTTGACAAAAACAAACAAATAAAGCGTATGAGAAAGCACGTCCCGGGACTCCCACTAAAATCAAAACTAGGCGGTGGATGGAGACCTGCTCGGCCGCCAGAGCCTCGCCGTACGTCTGCAGGAAGCTCCCCGGGATGACGGTCCCCACGATGGTCAAACCCTTCCCTGCTTTCAGCTGAGAGGCGAAGGTCAGCAGACGTGGGGACTTGACGTGAGCGTCTTCATCCAGCTTCAGCAGGACCAGCAGCTGAGGCCTGGAGACACACACACACACACACACACACACTCAAACACTTTAAAACAGCACACTTCTGCTCTGAATTGTTATTTATGAATACTTCTTAGTACCAACAACACACAAATAATGTGTGGAAAATAAATCAGTATTTTATGAATATTGTTTTATATATACTATATCACTTTTCAGATCTGAAAAAAGTATACTTTGTGTGAAATCAAACATTTATAATTGTATGTGACCCTGGAGCATACATGAGCATACATTATATATGAGAGCTGAATAAATAATATTTCCATTGATGTATGGTTTGTTATGATCGGACAATATTTGTAAATCTGGAATCTGAGGGTGCAAAAAAATCTGAATATTGAGAAAATCATCTTTAAAGTTGTTCAAATTAATTCTTAGCAATGCATATTAATAATCAAAAACTAAGTTTTGATATATTTACGCTAGGAAATTTACTAAATATCTTTATGGAACTTGATCTTAATATCCTAATGATTTTTGGCATAAATAAAAAATTAGCTAGGTTGGCGATAACTAAAAATATTAATATTAATTATTATATTGATCATTAAAGTTAGTTAATAGTTTATTAAGTGATTTAAAAACGTATTGGTAACATTGAATTAAAACACTAACTACTGTTTTCGTTAATGTTAATGTGTTACTATTTAATTTCAATTAACGATCTTTAAATATCTACACGAAAGCCTTTGTAATTACATAGGCATATGTTGAAGTCATGATGTACATTAATAACGATTTGGGACAGATATGAAGTATTTAATACTGTGAAGAACTAGACAGGGATTTGTGCCGATAGTTAACGCGATCCACTATCGGTGCCGATTAATGGCCAGAGCCGATACATCGGTCGAGCTGTAGTATTTCTGATATGATATGTGTATTGTGTTTTGTATATGTATCGTAGACACGGACGAGTGTGTGTTTGCACCTCCAGTTCTTGGTGTGCGGCGGACCTTCCTCCAGCCGGAGCAGAGCGAACCGAGCCGCACTGAGAGACAGACCTCTGATCCCATCCCCCCACTCCTTCTCCGCCCTGCACACACACACACGCACACACACACGATTAATACACACACACACACACGCATGCACGCACACACACACACACACACACACCACACACACCACACACACACACACACACACAAACGAACGCACGATTAACACACACACACACACACACACGAACGCACGATTAATACACACACACAACACACACACACACACATACACCACGCATGCACACTCGAATAATACACACCACACACACACACACAATACACACGCATGCACGCACACACACCACACACACACACCACACCGAACGCACGATTAAACACACACACACCCGCATGTACACACACCGCATGGCCACCATGGCGACAATGGCGTAGTACCAGGAGGAAATGAACATGAGAGCCAGACAGATCGTCATACCGAGAAACGACAGCGTCCTGACGAGCACAGGAAATGACATCACCATAGTGTGAGAGTGTGTGTGTGTTTGTTATAGTGTGTGTGTGTGTGTGTGTGTGTGTGTGTGTGTTGTGTGTGTGTGTGTGTGTGTGTGTGTGTGTGTGTGTGTGTGTGGGTGTGTGTGTGTGTGTGGTGTGTGTGTGTGTGTGTAGTGTGTGTGTGAGTGTTAGTGTGTGTGTGTTGTGTGTGTGTTTGTTGATAGTGTGAGAGTGTGTGTGTGTGTGGTGCGTGCGTGCGTGTTATAGTGTGGTGTGTGTGTGTGTGTGTGCGTGTGGTGTGTGCATGCGGTGTGTGTGTGTGCGTGAATGTGTGTGTGTATAGTGTGAGAGTGTTGTGTGTAGGTGTGTGTGTGTGTTGTGTTGTGTGTGTGTGTGTGTGTGTGTGTGTGTGTGTGTGTGTGTGTGTGTAGTGTGTGTGTTGTTATAGTGTGAGAGTGTGTGTGGTGCATGCGTGCGTGCGTGTTATAGTGTGTTATAGTGTGTGTGTGGTGTGTGCGTGCGTGCGGTGTGTGTGTGCGTGCGTGTGTGTGCGCGTGCGTGTGTGTTATAGTGTGAGAGTGTGTGTGTGTTATAGTGTGAGAGTGTGTGTGTGTGTGTTATAGTGTGTGTGTGTATGTGTGTTATAGGTTGTTGTGTGTGTGTATGTGTGTGTGTGTGTGTGTGCGTGCGTGTGTGTGTGTCACCAGTGGTAGTAGGAGAAGCGGGGTCTCCAGTTGGGCGTCCGGAGCAGGGTCTGCAGAGCACAGGCCAGATTCACGAACAGGTAACACATCAGGAAGAACCTGCGGACGATCAAAGCACATACGTTAATAGAGGACCCAATGAAATACTAATATTATCTCAAAAGAAACACTGATGAAGTGACTCTCAGAGCAGTTCTGGAGTAAAGGCACGCGCACGACAGTCTCGTCGGTTAGCATTAGCCTAAACGCTCTCACATGGAAAGGATGGGAGCGACGAGGTCCAGCGACGCGATGAGGATCCCGAGCTCAGCCAGAACCGCCGTCAGCACCAGAGCCCAGGTCGGCTCCCCGTTGGCTTTCCCGTGACCGAACACCTGCGGAAACACACAGATCCCGTGACGCTCTAACGAGTTTCTGAGCTCGGAGCCATCTGATCACACCCGAAACAAACAGACAAGCACTCACCGACATAGACAATAATAAATTAATTATAATTAAATACATCATCTAAAATGTCTGACCCTCAGGAAGGGGATGATGTTGTCTTTGGCGATGGCCTGCAGCAGGCGAGGAGCTCCGGTCAGTGATTGGAGGCCGGCGCCACACGTGGAGAAAAACGAGCCAATCACGATCACCCAGGGGGAGGGCCATGAGAGCGTCCCGACAACCAGGTTCCCCTTCACCGAGTCTCCAAACCTGAAACAGACAGACGAGGAGAACGTCAGATAGTCTGCATGCACTCGTTTCCAGATGAGAACAGAAGAAGAGAAGAGACTAACTTGTCTCGGAGAACTACGCCCTCCACACAGGATCCAAACAGCACCACACAGCTCAGATCTGAGCCTCGCGTTCAGGAAACATCCGTGTATCACAGAATCATGCTACAGATCTACATTTAGTCATGTAGCAGACGCTTGTATCCAAGGAGAGAGAGAGTGTTTGTGTGTGTAGCAGACGCTTTTATCCAAAGAGAGAGAGTGTGTGTGTGTGTGTGTGTGTGTGTAGCAGACGCTTGTATCCAAAGAGAGAGAGAGAGAGTGTGTGTGTGTGTGTGTGTGTGTGCGTGCGTGCGTGTGTAAGGATACAGACGAGCGAGGTGGTGAGGATGGCCAGTATGGTGCCGATGGGAATGGAGCGCTGGGCATCCTTCAGATCGCCGGAGCGGTTCGATCCCGCCATGATTCCTGACACACAGAGCACCGGATGAACATCAGTGATTCAAACTAACAGATCAACTCACACACACACACACACACACACACACACACACACACACACACAACACACAACACACACACACACACACACACACACAACCACACACCCAAACACACACACACACACACACACACACACACACACTCACTCTCACACTATAACACACACACACACAACACACACACACACACACACACTCTGTGATGTCTCACCGGTCACGGAGGGGAAGAAGATCCCGATCAGCAGCGTGAAGGAGGTGGTGATGTCAGCGAAGACATAAGGAAAGTGATTGGACACAGCGGCTCTGTGGGCGGAGTGATGCGCGCCGCCGCGCTCCAGCACGTCTCCTTTAGCCGAATACGAGCTCCAGAGGTTGTCTAGACGCGGGAAACACACGCGGTTAGTGTGAGCGGCCAGTAATGCCATATATCACAGTCATGAACATGCATAGTTATCGTGAGCGCTTCAAAATACTGAGAATTATTATTCCTTACAAATGATTCAGAAGTTTTGAATGCATTTTAAGAATACTTTTCCCATTCTCTGACAGCAGATGGCCCATGTTCTCTTCTTTTTGTTATGAGAAAATAATATACTGTATTACGACACTTTTTTGCAACTCAATTTCAATATGGTGGTAATACGGTACACCGTGATGAAAGCATTAACATGTAATGACAGTTGACTAGCGCGCGGTTTACCTGCGATCACGCCGCTGGCGAGCCCCGGGATGCCCTGGATCTGCGTGAGGTTGTTGTGCTGGAAGTATTCGTCGCAGGCGGCGCTCGGCTCGGAGCTGTTGCAGAAGTGGCGCCACAGGTCTGTGGTTTTCTCCAGCGCGGCGGCGGTGATGGGAGGAGCGTCTGTGACGTTGAAGCTCTCGCTAGCGTTAGCAGCGTCTTCGCGCAGCATCGGCAGCGTCTTCACACAGTGACCGTCCTTGAGCTCGTGCTGAGACAGACTCCGGTTCCCCAGCATACACACTCTGCAGCACAACCATTGGTCAGTCAGCCTGTCAATCATGCTCAGCGGCCAATAGGAGGCACTGCTGTGGTTCAGGGTCAGATATATTTTAGCATGCGGGTGTTATGGAGACTCACGGGAAGGACGGCGGGCTGAAAGCGGACACCAGCGCTCCGGTGTAGATGGACAAGATGGACACGATCACGCAGGCCAGAAACACAGACGCCAGCTTGTTGACATATTTGACTCCCACGAACACCAGCAGCGACATCAGCACGAGGAAGATGGAGCCGTAAACGCGCATGTTGTTGAGCATGGCCGCCGCCTCGCCGTCAGGGCTGTCTGAGACGAAGATAGCGGCGCCGGGGGCCATGTACATCTGCACGCCGCAGAGGAAACAGCATTAGAT
>JAPDDN010000185.1:10000-20000 GCA_027422405.1 Ptychobarbus kaznakovi | reverse complement strand
AGTGTGTGTGCGTTTGTAAGTGAGAGAATACACAAAATTCCAAATCTAAGGACAGGAGACGGGTTGTAAATGGTTCTAGCTGGTCCAGTCTGGTTTAGATGGGCTATTTATATTTTATCAACATGCAGTCTAATTTATTTAGATTATTTTATTTATATTACTTTAGATGTATATACCCGTTATACTCTATCTATAAACAAAATAAAATAATTGATAATATTTTATTAATTTAGAAAAAAACGTTTATATATATTATAGATAATTTACACGTTCATATATATATATATATATATAAATAATGAGTAACGTTAGCTATATTTTAGTATCTTCCCTACTATCTATCTATTAGGGGTGTCCCGATCAATAACCCTCATTATGTAGTGCGCTGTCTTGTTAGTCAGTATTTTAGGGCATCTCATTGGGCCATTCACAAAGATAGCATTTCAGAGCGTCGTTGTTTTACCATCACTGTAAGTTATCATGCACTAGCGTAATAGGTTTCTTAAAGTACGACGCCCAAAAATGCTGCTTCGCAGTGCGGTCTATGAAGGGAGCTCGCTAGGTTTAGCGACATAAACCGGCCGTTAACGTTAGTTCCTGCGACACTTTCTACGAGCGCCTTATTTAAGCCAATTATAACCAGATCACAGACACACACCTGACAGAAGCCCAGTATGTATCATAACGATATCTTTTATATAACTAAAATACCGGTTTACCTCAGAAGACGCGCGCGCGAGACTCTTTCGCAATGTTTGAGCGCTTAAACACACACAACACCGCATTAACCGTCGCATTACTTGCACCTGACCGGTTCGCTTCAGAGTGCAGTAACTCGTTTACCTCCACACCGCGGTCACGGATCCGCAGGACACCGGCGTCTGGACGAATGAAATACTGTGTTTATCGCTCCGGTTTCTGACCGTCAAAATCAGCACGTCTTACTCCAGCGTAAAGCCACGCTTTTTTGTCGCCATGACGTAAGCACGCAGGATGCGCCGCTGGGAAATGTAGTTCTCAGCTAGTATTCTTGTTATGAAGAATACTAGCTTCTCTTTTTTTATTCAATAAATAAATTCAGAACGCAAATATACAAATCGCTCATTTTATTTGACTCCACATGAAGATTCATTCACGTGCTTGTAACGGGAGTAAACTAAACATCAGTCAACAACAAATAAGGATGCCATACTTTTAGTAATGAGAAAGTAAACATCACATAATTCGATTACAAATAATGAGTGTAAAGTCCATTGACGGTGACGTCCGTTCAGAGCACGGGTCGCGGTTGTTGCGTCAGCAGCAGACCGAAGCGTTTCTTGATGGTCACTCGGTGTCTGGAGAACTTGTCGTCCGGTGAAAAGCGGGCCGGATGCGCGGATCCGGTGGGCTGACCGGTCGAGTCCACTTTCTGCAGAAATATACATTAAAATCATTTATATTCAAACTGTAGTTCTTTATTGCATAGCGGAGACTGCATTAAATCACAAATAATACCAAAAGCGGCATAAAAAAATTCCACTCATTATTAAAAAATTGCATGGTATTATGTTTTCGACGTGTATTATGACTTTAATGTTACTCATAATTGCTTTAAAATAATAATTCAGTAAAGTTACCATCCCAAAAAAACAAATAATATTTTATAACTTTTTTTTCTGGTAAACCAAATAAGAAACAAAAACTAACGTTCCCGCAACCATAAACTGTTTTATCAGCCTTTACTAAAATACTTTTAAGACATATGTGATCGTTATAATGTAGTTTTAAAATGGAACTACAATGTTTAAAACACACGTGAATATCATGTCGCGCCAAATGTGGCGTGTTTACAGCGGAATAAACGGACTCACCTTCAGAGTATAAACTCTGTCGCCGTTCTCGTTCAGATAAAACTGCAGGAACATGATGAGCTGATCACACACCGGATTATAACGTTTATTTCGGTAAACACCGAGCTGGACGCAGGTTTATATTCCGCGAGCGGCTAAAACCCCACGTGTGCGCGAGAACCCCAAAGAAACCGGAAGTGTGGGACACCGCGCAAAGGAGGAAGGGAAATAGAGTTTTTTTTTAAAGGTCACGTTGGTGAATAAAGACCGCCACCTACTGCACGGCATAATAAATAACAATAGTAATTATTAATATAAATAAAGTTACAAACAATAAATACTGTTTAGTAAAGGGAACACAGTCACGATGCATTGTGTTTGTTTTTAAAAGTGTGCAGTTTAAATCAGCAGAGAAACTGAAGCATTCACTTCACAAATCAACACATTCACTTCTGTTTATGTGAGTAAAGACAAATCTATATAATAATAGAATGTAAATAACTGTTGGTATTTACATTCTTCAGTCTGTCACTGCGAAAAAGAGTAGGGGTGTTTTGGCCAAACAGCCCATGTGAGTAATCCTAATCATAAAAGACTATATTATAGCTGGTGTGTGGGTGGGCGTTCTGGCGCGCTATTTCATTCAACTTGGTGGTGGATAGTAAATAACTGGTTGGCTATATAAATTTAACAAATTATTATTAAATTTATTATTCATATAATGCCCTGTTTACTAGCTATTGACTGTCGCTAATTACTTGATATATTCAAATATAACGTTACCTATGCTAATATTAACTATTACACAATTATAAATGAGCTAAAATACGATATTTTATGTATCTACATTGTGTTTGTGACAGTTCTCATTAAAATAAAAAAGATAAATGACTAAAAATGTAATTCAAATGGTGAAAAGTCTTGATATTCTTTCCTCTTTAGCACTGAAACTGTTGTTGTATATCACACACAGGGCTCTCAAGTCTCTCTCACGCTGACAAAGGATAACTTGTCCCGATATATATATAATTAATAGACGAGGGAATACAGAGTTAAGCTCTCTGTCGAGTTCATAGCTGTCTCGAGTTATAATGCCACCTGCCAGCCAATCAGAAATTAGGATGTTGTTGTTTCCGGGCAGATTACTGCCGCAGTAATCTGCCCGGAATTCAGTAATTCAGTAATTCAGTACTGCGATTCTGCCGCAGCATGCGCGTCGGTAACCCCTTCATATTATATATATTTTTTTTTTTCCGATTTTAAGATTCCTGGACGAAATAACTTAAAAGATAGCGAGAGCTGAAGTTGGGGAATATAGACAAATTTGTGCAAATTATTATTGATGCAGTAAAAACAAAAATCTTCGCTTTGGCTTCCTGAAAGGAAAGTACAAGAGATGTTATAACAGCTCGTACATCTGATAAAACACAGACAAATTCATCCAAATAAAACACATTGTTTTATATATTTAAAAAAAAAAGTATCAAACACACAAAGACATTTGGCCCCACACATGCCAAATGAACCAAAAGAATGCTAGCAAAAACATGGGTGCTGCAAATATCTGAGTGACTCCTCCCCTTTGTGTGGCCCCTCCCATTTGAGTGACTACTTCCCTTTGTGTGACCCCTCGCATTTTAGTGACTCCTCCCATTTGAGTGACTCCTCCCTTTTGTGTGGCCCCTCTCATTTGAGTGACCCCTCACATTTGAGTAATTCTTCCCGTTTGTGTGGCCCCTCCCATTTGAGTGACTCCTCCCCTTTGCGTGGCCCCTCTCATTTGAGTGACTCCTCCCCTTTGAGTGACTCCTCCCATTTATGTGACCACTTCCCCTTTAGTACCCCCTCCCCTTTGCGTGACCCCTCCCATTTGAGTGACTCCTTCCCTTTGTGTGGCCCCTCCCATTTGAGTGACCCCTCCCATTTTAGTGACTGCTCCCTTTTGTGTGGCCCCTCCCATATGAGTGACCCCTCACATTTGAGTGATTCCTCCCCTTTGTGTGGCCCCTCCCATTTGAGTGACTCCTCCCCATTGTGTGGCCTCTCTCATTTGAGTGACTCTTCCCCTTTGTGTGGCCCCTCCCATTTGAGTGACTCCTCCCTCCTCCCACATAGGCCCCTCCCATTTGAGTGACTCCCCCTTTGTGTGCCCCTCCCATTTGAGTGACTCCTCCCCTTTGTGTGGCCCCTCCCCTAATCTCACTCCAAACTTTAGCTATAACTTGCGAGCCCTGCACACTTGTGAGTGTAGTTCCAGAACACACGTGTTTCTGATGCATGTAAACATCTCTTGGTCCTCAGATGGAGCGCACCGAGGCCGCGGTGTCACTACAACAGCGTCTGAGCTCAGAGAGACACGAGTCGAGTCCTGCAGCACTTGTACCGCAGCGATCAGATGCTGATTCTCTGTTGAAGCCATGTGTCAGTTCTCCTCGAGAGCTGGAGGAACGCCGTCCTGGGCCCTCGGTTCACTACGCATCTTCAGCTCACATTACAAGCCTTCGCCATCCTCCAAATCTCCTGTGTTTCCCAACACCGGTCCAGAAACACATCACACCAGTGACTCTGCTTGCAGACGCAGACGCAGCCCCGTCGTTTCTGCTCCGTCCTGGATTGAACCCATGGCCTGTTGTAGTTCCCGGTCTCTCAGGGGCCCGTCAGCAGCGCTACACGGCTGTGGTGAGCTGTGGAGATCCCAGCGGCTCCCATGCGGACGGCTCCGTGCAGGACTGCTTCAGACTGTGGCAGCGACTCTGTGAGACGGCGAGGCTCTTCTGCTGCGGTCCATCAGACGCCGGGGCCCTGGCCTGCTTCTTCATGTGAGCGCACACCACTCAATGACCAGCGCTAGACACTATAGCACCAGTCATGTGCGTATTATTATTATTAGTTATAGCAGCATGTGTGGTTTGTAGCACACCGAGAACCATAACTATAACCATGACGTATTAAAAGTAATTTATTGAATGAATTAAGTGCAGGAATATTAATAATATTTTTTTATTTTTAACTAGTATGTGTTTGGGATATAATATGTAACCTCTGAGCAATTGAGATTAAAGCGGAATACATAATATTTCCATTGATGTATGGTTTATGATATTTTAATATTTCAAAATATGGAATCTGAGGGAGCAAAAAAAATCATAATATTGAGAAAATCAGTTGTTCTTAGCAATGCATATTAAGTTTGATATATCTTCATGGACATGATTTTTACTTAATAGCCTAATGATTTTACTTATAATATTTTTTTTATTGCATATCATTTATTGTGCATTATAATCCGCACTAGTATTTATTTATTATAGTGCTGTCAAATTATTAATCATATCCAAAAATAAGCTTTTGTTTACATAATATATATATATATATATATGTGTGTGCTGTGCAAATTTATTATGCATACATAAATACACACACACGTTTTGAAAATATTTACATTTATAGTCATATTATTTATATTAAACATATATAAACAGCATGTTTTTTTATTATACACAGTCATGGCCAAAAATATTGGCACCCTTGGTAAATATGATCAAACAAGGCTGTGGAAATTAATCTGCGTTGTTAATCATATTGATCTTTTATTTGGAAAAATCACAAAAATATAACCTTTCATTGGAGAATAATAATTTAAAATGGAGGGGGGGTATCATTATTATGAAATAATTGTTTTTAATTAACATATTATGTAAACAATAATTATTGACAGCACTAGTTTTTGTTTAAATGATCTTGACCTTTATCGTTGTAGTTTTGTCTGTCTAAGGCTTGTTGTTTGATAAAGTGCAGAAAAATAAGGGTTTAAAATGGTACCTTATTGGGTACAACAGCTTGTCCCTGGAGCAGTGCCCTTAAAAGGACATATTTGTACCTTTTTACTCCTAATAGGCACATATTAGCACCTTAGAGTAGTAATACGTACCCTTAAGGTGCTAATATGTGCCTATTAGTGTTAAAAAAGGTACAAATATGTCCTTTAAAGGGTACTGCTCCAGGGACAAGCTGTTGTACCCAATAAGGTACCATTTGAAACCCTTATTTGTTTGTTTGTTTGGTCTGTGTCAGAAGCGTAGCTCCCTCTCTCAGCGTCCAGCCGTTCTCCTCCGCCGTGCACGCCGCCGCTCAGGACTGGAGCAACACCTCCGTCTCTCAACGCCAGCCGTATTACCACACCGCACAGATGTCAGATCACGCATCACAGGATTATTACTTAACCACGTTTATTAAAAAGCCAATACTAAAGTGATGCTAGTAATGTTTGTGTGTGTGTTTATCCGTCCGTAGGTTCATCGAGATGGAGGAACGGGTCAATAACACCAACAGAGCAGGCGGAAACTACAAAGGTCAAGAGTTTTTATGAACGGGTCAAAGGTTAAAAAACATTTGAGCGAGAAAACACATGCATAACATATTTACTGACATTAAAGTTATAATTGCTCTTTATTTGGCGTGTTACCTGTGCACAATATACACGTCTAAAATGTGTTTTAATGTCACTTTTGATGATAATTATATAATATCCACTTAATTAAATTTACTTAGCATATCTATAATTGTTCTTCAGCACAATTAAAGTACAAAAATAGCCGACTTGTGTATTAATAGTACAAGTGCATGGCATTTTATTAAGCGCATGTGTATGAAAATATATTTGTAGTATACTTATTATATTATATTTAACTAAAATAAACAGTAAAGATGTATTTCTCAGGTCGCCGTCCGCAGCACAGCTCAGGGAAAGTGAAGAAAACTGCTAAAAGATGTAAAAAGGAGCCGCCGCTTGAGGATCTCGCCGAGAACGCGCTGATTGAATACTCGCAGGTCATGGACGCTCTGGAGTCAAAGGTCACTGAAGGGTCAGAGGTCACGGATGAGGAGGATGTGTGTGCGTGGTTCCTCAACCAGACGCTCAATGACAGCGAGTCTGTGATCGAGGTGATTTAAAACACTTGAAGGAACCGTCTGGAGCCTTGTTTGTCATTTACAGTGTTTTTTCTCTGTCTTTCAGGCTGTGGACTACATTAACTCTCTGCTCTCTTCGGACCGAAACATCTCGGACGTCTTCAAGGAGAATACAGAGCCAGTCGCTGGATGCTCAGACTGGACTCGCTCCTCAGTTACTGAAGCTCAGAGCTTGCCTCCGTCTGCAGTCCAACATCATTTAAGCCCATTCAATGGCACAAATATCCTCTTATCGGAAGATCCCGTAATATTAGCACCACTTCAGGATAACGTCAAAGACAAAACTGTGTTTCAAATGTCGAATACTGAGCGCCAAACGGATCGAAACGCTTCAGTTCAAGAAACTCGTCATCTTGATCTTCAAGACTTTGGTCCAGAAACTGATGGAAACCTAAAAAACGAGACTTTGTATGTTGGTGAACTTGATTCTGACACTCATTCCAATGGCTTCAGTCTTAAAAACTACAAATCCCATCATGCATCACTTCCTCATACCGTAAAACACGACCCAGAAACCCTTGTGGATGCAGAGGAAAACACAGTCGTCGGATCAACAACCGAGAAATATACGAACGTAGGAACGATAAAAATGGATTTAGACATTCCCAACGATTCCCAGAGAATGAGAAGCGATTGTAATAAACGGACCAACCTGAAGGAATCACCCAAGATTGGCCAATTAGAGGAAAATAATGTTAACGAAAATAAAAAACGACATAGAAGACGAACAATTGCGACTAAATTGGACGAAAAGAGGTTGAAATATCAACCTGGAGAGACTCGACGAAAATCAGTACACGCTACGAAACTTGAAGCGAGAGACCAAGAAACGTATTTATCCAAAATTAATGCGAAAAGAGTCGAATTACAGAAAGTAGCCGAGAAGGCGTCCTCCGCGACGGAAGCAAGGCGCGCTAGCTTACGCCAACACATCAGGAAGATTAGAGAAGAACATTTGGACGATGAATTCGAGAGGCGGTTAAAGACGGACAGATGAGTTGGAAAGCAACGAACGACGAAGACTGAAAGAGACGCCACAAGGGCGTACGAGAAAACAGCGAAACTCGTCGGTCGAAGATGTTCGCGGGGATTTTCGGCGCAAGACATTAGCGCTTCATAACGAGGAGAGACGCGAACAAAACTCAATGATAATAGACGCATGAGCACTTGAGGCATAATAAACTATACAAACAAACCACGCAAAACATCACGTCTTTATTTAAGAATTTTAATATATTAAAATATAAAATATGACGTATCCTTCGTACGTCTTTGGTTCTTCCAATATACACCGCTTAAAATTACAAAATATACAGTTTTAAATACACAAACGGACTTCATGATAAAAAATATATATATATATATAGGCATTTGTTCCAAGGCACATTTAGTAGTGGTATATTCTCACAGTATCATTCCCAGCGTAGTGACTCGTGCAAAAATGAATTAAAATTAAGAGTAACACAAATAATTCGTACACACGTAAACTACATTTTCAGCTCGCGCACTAGTTAACGCACGTTCAGCCGCACTGAACGAGTACTAACACTTGGTGTAAAGATAAAGATGTCGCATATTTGCAAAACTTCGTCCCAGTTTTGCGATGCGACCTCAGTCGGATTTCGTATTGGTCGCTCCGTGACCGTTGTGTTTTCCGTTGGGAATCCCGTTGTGATTTCCGTCCGCTAGCCCATTGGAGAGGAGATGCTCGGTAAGGATGCGGTAAACTGGGTGCGTCGTCAGTAAGTCTTGCAGAGAAGCTTTAGGAGATGAATGTGTTATCAATTAGTATACAATAGTCAAATATTAGCATTATAGGATCAAACTAGGGGTGTGCGATATTGACGACAAATTATATCACAATATTTGCTGATTTTTTTCGGTAAACAATTGAACGATATTTTTTAGAATCCCTATATTTTGGCGATTTTTTCCGGTAACGATAATTGAACGATATTTTGTGTATCCCAATAGTTTTTTTTTCGGGTAACGATATTTGAACAATATTTTGGCGATTTTTTTCGGTAACGATAATTGAACGATATTTTGCGTATCCCAATATTGTGGCGTTTTTTTTCGGTAACAATAATTGAACGATATTTTGAGAATCCCAATATTTGGGGAATTTTTTGCTGTAACGATAATTGAACGATATTTTGCGTATCCCAATATTGTGGCGTTTTTTTTCCGGTAACAATAATTGAACGATATTTTGAGAATCCCAATATTTGGGGAATTTTTGGCGGTAACGATAATTGAATGACATTTTGTGTATCCCAATATTTTTTTTGCGGTAATGATAATTGAACAATATTTTGCATATCCCAATATTTTGCGGTAACGATAATTGAACAATATTTTGCATATCCTAATATTTTTTTTCTGTAACGATAATTGAATGATATTTTGAGTATCCCAATATTTTGGGGATTCTTTTCGGTAACGATAATTGAACGATATTTTGCATATCCCAATATTTATTTTGCGGTAACGATAATTAACTATATTTTGCATATCCCAATATTTTTTTTTCTGTAACGATATTTGAACAATATTTTGCGTATCCCAATATTTTGGCGATTTTTTGCTGTAATGATAATTGAACGATATTTTGCGTATCCCAATATTTTGGTGATTTTTTGCGATAACGATAATTGAACAATATTTTGTATCCCAATATTTTGGTGATTTTTTTCGTAATGATAATTGAACGATATTTTGAGTATCTCAATATTTCTAGATTTTTTTCCGTAACAATAATTGAACGATATTTTGCGTATCCCAATTTTTGGGGGATTTTTTTGCTGTAACGATAATTGAACGATATTTTGCGTATACCAATATTTTTAGCGATAACGATAATTGAACAATATTTTTTGTATCCCAATATTTGTGATTTTTTTCGTAACGATAATTGAACGATATTTTGAGTATCCCAATATTTCTAAGATTTTTTTCCGTAACAATAATTGAACGATATTTTGCGTATCCCAATTTTTGGGGGATTTTTTGCTGTAACGATAATTGAACGATATTTTGCGTATACCAATATTTTGGTGATTTTTTGCGATAACGATAATTGAACAATATTTTTTGTATCCCAATATTTGTGATTTTTTTCGTAACGATAATTGAACGATATTTTGAGTATCCCAATATTTCTAAGATTTTTTTCCGTAACAATAATTGAACGATAT
>JAPDDN010000185.1:0-7500 GCA_027422405.1 Ptychobarbus kaznakovi | reverse complement strand
CCAGACTCCTGAACCCAGAAACAGCAGAAACACTCAGACAGATCTGCCTCAGATCCACCGTATCTTCCTGCAAACACACACACACACACAACACACACACACACACACGATAACTGCGTCTAGTCAATCAATTATTTGTTAACAGCACATTCTTTGCTTTTGAACTAAAGCAGCTGCACAAACTCAGTTTATCAGGCATATCTACACCTGAGGGGAAAACATCACTGATATTACTGACACATAACGCTGGTCTCAGGTCATTTCAGACACTTTTATCATGTTTTCCTTCCATTTATTGGCTTTTGTAAGTCTTATAACCAAATGCACCAATTGTAGTATGACGGTAGACAGTATTTTTCATCCATACCATGGAAGCCAATGGCTACTGTCAACTATTTGGTTACTGACATTATTCAAAATATCTTCTTTTGTGTTCAACCGAAGAAGGAAACTCACAGGTTAGAAAAACACGAGGGAGAGTAATTGATATGCGTGTTCAGTTTTAGGTGCACTGTCTCTTTAAACCTGAGTGTTTTCCTCTCTAAGCCATCGCAGACGGTGGACTTGAGTATAGTGCTTTTAGGGTGCTCGGTTTTGTCATATTTGCACCTGCAGGAGGTCCAGTGCCGGTTCACGAGGGTAATAAATGATGACTGCCTTACCTTTGTGTAAAGCGAGCAGATCTTCACCGCCGTCTTTCTGTCCTTCAGCCCCAGAAGAGTGGTCAGCTGATCGGCCGTTACCATGGTGCTCTCGCCTGAGTGACAGCTGTCAATCATGTGATCCATCACGACCTCCACGTGAGCGCTAGTGAGACTGCAGAAGAAGCAGAGTGAGAGAGGAGGAATACTAAACACACACACTCTCTAATATACACACACACTCTCACAAATACACTAATATACACACTACATAATATACACACACCCTAACACTCACTAATACACACACACACACACACACACACACAGACACACTAACATACACACACCCTAACACTCACTAATATACACACACAAACCCTAATATACACTCACACAGACACACTAACATACACACACACACTAATATACACACACCCTAACACTCACTAATATACACTCACACAGACACACTAACATACACACACACACTCTAATATACACACACTCACCACACACACACAACACTAACACACACTAACACAGACACTACACAATAACACACACTCACACACTAATAAACACACCCACACACACACACCCTAACACTCACTAATATAAACACACTAATACACAACACACACACAATAAACACACAACACACACCACACTACACACACTCACCCTCCCACACCCACACAAATATACACACACACACACTCTAATATACACTCACACAAATATACACTCACACTAATACACACACACACACACACTCACACTAAGATACACTCACACACCCTAACACACTACACAGTGTGCCAGACGCACACACACGCACACACACCACACACACACCCGTGTTCACGGAGCAGTCGGAGTGTGTCCTGTGCCGGGGGCTCCAGGGGAAGCAAGAGGTCTCCCAGTTTTTTAACAGGAAAGCGTCCCTCCATCACATAATCAGTGGCAGGAATAAACAGAGCCCTACGAGAAGACACACACAAGCTCCTTCCCATCTCAGTATTACACACACAGCTCACATCAATCAATCACGCACACGCGTGTGTCCTATCAGCAGAGGAACCGTTGTACCTCACCTCTAATTAACTGAAACCAGGAGTGTTGCTATTACTGAAATAAACTAACTATTGAGAATACAGTAAATAACAGATTCAAAACCTCACAAACTGGAAATGTTTAGGTGGTAATGAACTAAAATAAAACGTTGAAGCACTAAACTTACTAAAAGTAAAATTTAAAAAGGTAAAAAAAACTAATACAAAAGGCAAACAACAACTACTAAAAATAAAACAATAATAGTAATAATACTACAAGAGTATATAAATACTATTAAAATAACACCGTTTCATTCACATAAACAGGTGCACATCTGTCCTATGTAATTATTATTATTTTTTTTTTTGCATTTTCCATTTCTATCTTAATTTTATTAGTAAGCGTTTTTATACACATATTTCAATCAATGCAGTCATAATTATAAAAGGCACCATTTAACCTAAAGTGCGTGCACTTTATTTTATGATCATATTTGATGCATTTATTGTCTTTTATGCATGGTGTTGGTAGCTTTGTAACATGATACTTGCTGTCCGTGTAAAACATGGTAAATCTAGGGGTCACGTGACTTACTCAGCCATGAGCTTCTGCACGTTCTCTGCGTATAACTCAGGGTTCTGCTTCTCCTCGCGCGACGGCGTGTAGACGGGCAGGAACTGCAACCAATCAGAGCAAAGAGCAATTACTGAGCGCGCTCCTATTGGTCACGGCTGAAGCAGCGCTGCACGTGATTGGCTGTGGCTCATGTCAATCAAGAGAAGCTGGCCCCACCTCCACAGTGACGCTGGTGTAGATCTGAGACGTGGTGTGCCACAGAGTGCCGAGCCTGCAGACAAAACACACACAGCTGCATTTAGGAGAATTATTACATTACTGTCAATTATTAACATGAAAACCCAACTCGTCCTCACCACGACAGCCCTTTCCAGGTCCAGCGAACCGTGTCCTGCAAGCATGTTTTATATTAGTAGTCATATAGAGGTACTTGTTATAATGGTTTATGTGTGTCTCTTCTCTAGTGTAGCAGCTCTCTGCATCTATTTCAGCCGACTGTCGTGATCATAAACAGTCATGCAGAACTTTGTGTTACATAAACACAGCTAATTTTATCCATCGTAGGCATGTGCTGTTCCCAGACTCACCGGTTCTCCGGGATAGTGGAGCAGGACGGGCTGGACGGGAACACCGGCCAAAAACGCTCCTGGTACAAAATAAACATAACCTTATCAACACACGCCCACAGATTTATTTATGCTTCTGAAAGGAGTCTCTTCTGCTCTCCAAGACTGTATCACAAATACAGCAGACAGACAGAGACAGTGTCTGTCTGTCTGTCTGTGTGTGTGTGTGTGTGTGTGTGTGTGTCTGTGAAATCATTATACTATGTGTCAAGAAACTCTGATTATTATCTCTCTCTATCTCTGTCTGTGTATCTGTCTGTGTGTTGTGTGTGTCTGTGTGTCTGTGTGTCTCTCGTCTGTGTGTGTGTGTGGTGTGTCTGTCTGTCTGTCCGTGTCTCTGACTCTCTCTCTGTCTGTGTCTGTCCGTGTGTGTGTGTCCGTGTCGTGCGTGTCTGTCTGTCTGTGTGTGTCTATCTGTCTGTCTGTGTCTCTCTGTGTGTGTGTGTGTGTCTCTCTGTTGTGTCTGTCCGTGTGTGTGTCCGTGTCTGTCTGTCTGTGTGTCTGTCTGTGTGTGTGTCACTTGTGTGTCTGTGTGTGTGTGTCTCCCGTGTCTGTCTCTGTCTGTCTGTGTGTGTGTGTCTGTCCGTGTGTCTCTCTCTCCCTCTGTGTGTGTGTGTGTGTGTCTCTCTGTGTGTGTGTCTGTCTGTCTCTCTCTCTCTCTCTCGTCTGTCCGTACACAGACGAAATTTAACGAGACTGATTTATTATGTCCATTTTGTAATGTCTCATGATACTGTTTTTCACATGTTTTTGAATGTTCAAGACTTGGCTCTTATATTTGCAATACTTGAAAGATTGATCCTAAAATTGGGGTTTTCGTATAACAATATTTTGTTTATTTCAGGAATCTAATAGAAAGTCGTTCCAACAACAATGTGTTTCTTGCCAATTTTTTAATTGGCCAAGCCTAACTAGCCATTTTGAAAACTCTGTGTAAAAATGTCTCAGAAAGGATGCTGATATGGTAGCAATGTTTAAATCCTTGATAGATCCCGAGTAATCATTGAGTATACATACTATCAATACACTGATAATGTGCTTTTTTGAATGGAGTCCGTGGGGTGTGAGAGAGGCATTATTGTCTGTGAGTGAAGATGGAAGTTTAGTTTTTAATTGGTGAAATGTCTTTGTCTTTGGTTTTCCGTGTTTGTAATGTATGTCTCTCTTGTTAATAATTTAAGTTTTTCGAACCGTGTCTAAATTACTCCGTTGAATAAAAGGTCTGTCCCGTTAAAAAGTCTCTCTGTCTGTGTATCTGTCTGTGTCTGTCGGGTCTGTCCGTGTCCTCTGTCGTCCGTGTCTGTCCGTCCGTGTCTCTCTGTCTGTCCGTGTCTCTCTGTCCGTCCGTGTCTCTCTGTCCGTCCGGTGTGTCTCTGTCCGGTACTTGTCTCTGTCCGTGTCTCTCTGTCTGTCCGTGTCTCTCTGTGTGTGTGTGTCCCGTGTCTCTCTGTGTCCTGTCTCTCTGTCTCGTCGTGTCTCTCTGTCTGTGTGTCTCTGTGTGTCTCTCTTCTGTCCTGTCTGTGTGTGTGTGTGTGTGTGTCGTCTCTGTCCGTCCGTGTCTCTCTGTCTGTGTCTGTGTGTGTGTCTCTCTCTCTGTGTGTCGTGTGTCTGTATGTTAGTGCTGTCCGCGGTATGACCAAAAATGTATACTCCTCTGTATTTTCTAAATTATACCGGTTTTCACGGTATATGACGGTATTTATTTTTTTCATGCATGACCGGGTGTTAACCACATTTCTACTGACTGAGGAAAAACTGCAGTAGATTGACTTACAATGCCATATTTTAGTGTCATGATGAGCGACTATTGTAGAAAAATTCCACACTAAATATGTGACATTAACGTTTTAAATATAAATTTGCTTTTTGAGATGCACAACGCTCAGCTGTTACTTTATTTGGAACTATTTTCATTGATGATATAGAGCAAAATCATGCAGTACTTGTTTATTGATTTGCTGTACCTAAATAAATAATCACATTTGCAAACTCCCCTTATAATTATTAAAAGCTGTCACGTGTCTCTCCTTATCGCGATCTGTGGGCGCAGCACAGAAATGAAGAGCGCGTGAGTTCAACTCAAAAGCACGTGTCTCTCAAATGTGATACAGTCTGTCGGAACTGCAGAATGAGTATAATATTATTCATAGCCGCAACCCCGCGCCGAAATTCAAGTTCTTCTCTGTGTTCTCTGCTAAAACCCCACTGTGAATGATGCGAGCGGCGTTACTATGTGTCCGTGAACTCTGCAGCGAGCATGACCGCAAACAACAACAGTGCGCTACATGTTTCCTACATGTTTATTTCACCCCAGTAATCCCTGATAGCATTTAAATGGAGTGAACACGGAGCAGTTTTCCGTGAGCGGGAATGTAAAACCCGGAGTGGATCCAGAGCGGAGTGATTACAGAACGCTTCGAGTGGAGAGAGAACGTGCTTTAATCCACTCCAGGCTTTGATCACATCCCCTCAGCAGACTGAATGCACCGTCCCTTTCTTTTTAAGACCTATTCAAGCTACAATCAAGACAGTTATAACACTATTTGAGAAGTGTCGTATTTACGGTCTTAAAATTATGAAAAGTGAATTTAAGAAGGCGGGAACCCTGCAATTGACGGGAATCCGTCGTCTCGACGGAGAGCTGTCTGTGTGAGATCCGCGGGAGCTGATGGGAGCGTCGTGGATATGTGGTGCGTCGATGTGGATATTGTGGATGACTTCTCCTCTCATCACATTCTACTAGTGCTTCATTTTCGAAATTTCACGCTTAGTAACACATGCAACTGTATCCTCGCCAAAATGCAATAGTGAAAAGAGGATGGTACCGAAACACGTTATTTAAATGTCGGTCTGTGATTGTGCACGTCTGTGTGTAGCGGGTACCGGTTTGAATTTGATCAGAGCTCGGCCGTTAGTTGTTGTTCCTTCTGGAAACATGAGCATCTGCCGAGAGAAATGGAGTACAAAATGAGTTTAAACCGTACAGGACACATGTTACACAAGAGTGTGTGGTGTGTGTGTGTGTGTGTGTGAGGTTACCTGAGGCCAGCGGGCGTCAGACGTGACTCTCTCACAGATCTGAGACACACATTTCTTCCTGGACTGAGGGTCTCTTCGACTCACGATCACCGACTGATTGAACTCCAGCAGCGCTGAACACAAACAGCTGAGGGTTTGTTCGGCACAATCACAGCAGGGACATTTACAGACGCTTCCACCCACAGTTACTTACACACGTCTGCAGTATATCTCTGCAGAGATCATGTGTCCTTTAGTAGGTCAACACCTAAACACCAGTTGCATTTCAACACTTTCTATTCCCACCGCTCTGAACTCAGAGATAAGGTCGGTGTTCAACACAAGATCAAGATGTTCACCTTTTATTCTACACGCATCAGTAAAACCCCTTGTGGGATGTTTTTTTTTACTTGTCTTCAAGATTTCTGCAGTTTTGAAGATAAATGCAACTCTTTTTAAGATGATGAAGTAAAGAAAACGTTAAGGAACAAATTGAATGGGACTCAAAGTCTTTATATGCAAATGTCTCTTATAATGATATTATAATAACCTGTTAGCCAGTATTCCCCATTTTGGGACTCACAGCTGAAAAAGACGTACCTAACTTAAAATGATAACAGGTGCTGACTTCAGTGTGTTACAAACACAATAATGGTGTCTTTGTAAAGAAGACCCTTTGGACTTTACTATCCATCATCCAGAGTCGATAATGCTCAAAAAGATTAAAAGTTATAGAGACTGAAGTGCCTTGAAAAAAAAGTGTACCAGACTGAATAAAAAATAAAAAAATTATTGTATTTCATATAAAAATACATGAAATAAGCCCTGGAGCAATCTAGAAAAGCAATGGGTTGAAAGTCACATGTCTCATGAGTTTATATTTCAAATCTGAAGAAGATTTGATTTTCCTGAGATATATATATATATATGTTTGAGGAAAAATATTTATTTACCAAACACCAAATTAAACACACCTGTTCCCCATTCACACTAACGAGTCACCGGGGAGAGAAAATGGCTAATTGGACATTTCCACTTAGGGGTGTACTTACTTTTGTGACATCAATCACTGTGTGTTGAGTTATTTTGAGGGGACACACCACATGTACACCGTTATACAAGCTGTACACTCACTACTTTACACTGACACGCGCGATATCACGTTCATAATCGCAGACGAATCGCATTCGATTATGAACAAGATATTGCCTAACTTGTCAGTGAGCAAGTGTATTAACTGCGGCTCCATCTGAAAGCAGGTGATGGAGATTTACCACCAATCACGGAACCGGCTTTACTGACGAGATAATCGCATTCGATAAATTGCACAGCCCTAATTCAAGCGTATGTGTATAGCTCTTTTCACGATACCTATCATTTACAGAAAATTAGACGTTTCTATATTATATTTAGGAGTAGGTTATTAGTGGCGACTATGGCAGACATGTACAGTAACAACTCATGCAGTTAGATACAAATTGCAGAACACTATTAACTGCAATGATTATATGTTGCGATTAAACCTATTACCAAATTTGGTCGTTTTGTATGTTTGTATTAAGGCTTCAAAAGTTGGTGAGGAT
>JAPDDN010000444.1:0-56868 GCA_027422405.1 Ptychobarbus kaznakovi | reverse complement strand
ATATAAAAAATACTTTGTTAATCTGACCCTGACTTTTTGAACACTTATTTGGCTGCTCCAAAAAAAGTTGAAAATCAAGACTTTTGCAAATAGCAAAAAATCATCAGTTGGTGGCATTGCTGATGGGTATGTCCTAACATATCATTGTTTGGCCTGAATTGCTGAACTCATTTAGAGTCTAATATTTGAGTTCAATTTTCTTTATTGATTACAACAGCCTTGTGATTCCACAGTGAGAAATTCTGCGTTTTCTATAAATCGTAATCTATGAGCTGTTGTAATGCAAAAACAAAGAAATCAGGGAAGTCTTTCTTTTAGGCACACAGACATCAAGAATCAGCGTATGTATCACAACAACGGTGACAAACAGCATATTCAGATAAACAGATCAACTCTGAACATTACAAAAGAAGCTACTAAAAAGTCACATAAAAACAGCAAAAATAAAAGAAAATAGTAAGAATAAAAGAAATTACAAAGACAATTCTGCTCATAATTTATTCACACCGCAATGTATAATGGGAGCCAGCAATGAGTTTTGATTGGCTACAACATGCTTTTTTGATGGTCACCGTTGTTGTGATTCTCACGCTGATTCTTGATGTCTGTGTGTCTAAATTAAAGACAATTCTTAAGTTTTTGATCAAAATAGGTTTCAAAAACATCTGTCTGACTATACTGAAAATGTGTGACTTGTTTAAGTGTTGACTTAACCAACAAAAAAAATCTAACTCAGTTATTCAGATCACTACAGAATGATCACGTCAAAATATAATCGTCACCACCCAAACACTTTTTCTCTTTTCTTGTCTGGCTGCTACAATTTAGTTATAGCAGCCAAACAAAACGCAACATTGTGAAGTCAAGGGTCGAGAGCCCTACTAAAGTAAACACTGATCGCTATAATGGTGACTTTAAAAATTTACATTTTCTTCTTTGGTGATTCTGCTTGTTAACATCAGGTGTGTTCAAAAATGGTCAATCATCACTCAATGAATCTCTTAATTACCTCATTAACTGGTTCACGCCACTGGCTTAATCGGTGGACGTAGATCCTCAATTTTTCAACGGGCCATAACAAATGCAACCGCTCTTCCTCCAACTTGGGTTTTGGTGTATACGTGGATCTCCCCTTCTTTCACCACTGTATATGTTTATATGAAATGTCACAACCATTTATACATTAAGTACTGGCTGTAATTAGTCGTAGTTTGTTTAATTAATTGTTTGTGGTTTTTGTTTCTCAAAATAAAACTTTTTCTAATGCATATATTGCTTATTTTCCTTTTTCCACTTATATAGACAACGCTGGCTGTTTAGTACCCTCACAGCACAGTGTTGCCCTGAGGCAACAATCCAATATCTTTTTCAGGGGTGGTACTTGGGCAACGTGATGAAATATCAGGAGTTGCAATCTGGCCATAACCTTGTAGAATGCGTGGGTTTTAAAAAAAAGCAGTTAACCTTTTTAGGGTTGAATGTCATATTTCATAAGAAATGTCTGTTTACAAATCTGCATTTTTCCAATAAGTGTGGTAAAGGGAAATTTCTTAGGAAAAACTGTCACATGTTTAAAACATGGAGATACGGCACATGTCAGCTGATCCGTCCCTGTGAGAGAACAACTTCCCCTGGGTGCTTCGGCAGAAACAACCAGAGAATCTAAAAGAGCAGTTTTCGTGGCAAAGGCTTACACCACCATGGGATAGGTCGCTTCTGCCCTACATGCCATGGCCATCCTGCAGGTCCAAAGCAATGCACGAGGGAAAGGACGACCCAGCATGGATGCAGGAGCTGGGGACCGCCACTGACCTCGCTCTTCGGGCGATGAAGGTGACGGCACGTGCCGTGGGTTGTACAATGTCAACCCTGGTGGTTAAAATCATAACTGAGACGTTTTTTTTTTTTCAGATGCTAAAAGGTTATGGTGAGTTTGGAAACCTTGCCGGTGAACACCCCAGAAGCTCTACACAAACAAAGGAGAAAGGGCTGCACGTTCAATTTATATATATGTATATATCAGAGGTCTCAAACTCAGTTCCTGGAGGGCCACAGCTCTGCAGAGTTTAGCTCCAACCAGCTCCAAACCACACCTAGGGGCTGTTTCATAAAACAAGTTTACCAAATAAGCCAGTCTTATTTCAGTTAGTCTGACTTATTTTGAACCAAATCAAATGAAAATAAGTCAGACTAACTGAAATAAGCCTGGATTATTTCAGTAATTCTGAGTTATTTTAACTTGATTTGGTTTGCGAAAGCAAAATTACCATAGCTCAAGCTCAGTCACTGTGGCAAATTATGCTGAGAAACTAACCTGGTCAGGAGCAGGCTAACTGTCAGGCTAAGCTGAGCTCCTCTAACTGACCAATAGGAACTCATCGATATTACCACTGACTCTCTCACATACAATTAGTTGACTTTATTATTAGTTCAAAAATAAACGTATACAGAAAATACACCTTAAATAATCAAAAAATAAAAAAAATTAGGCTACAACCAACTGTATTTAATGTATTGTGCCCAAATTGTAGGCTAATGACATTTTAACATAGTTGCTACTTGCGCGTTCAGTTGATCAGCAGTTTCTAGCCAAACGGCCTTTCTCTCTGAATTTATGACAGCTGTACCTTTTATGGTTATTAGAACATTAAAACATTACGATCTAAAATGGCTCTTTATAGCATTAAAAACACTAAATCAAAAGTCAAAATCACTGAATTAAAAATTAAAATAAATAATAGAAATCAGACTACATTTTAACTGATAAGAGGAACACACATTTAACTCATTTGAGCTAGTATGCTGTATTAGCCAGCTTACATTTGATTTACAGTTACTGCTATCATAAAAATACACTTGAATGTAGGATTAAAATTCTGTGTCACATTTAATGTCCAACAACAAATATTTTAGCAGAATGTATATTTTATTCTGAATTCTTGCGCTATTATTGTATTCTGCTCCGTCTGTGTAGCGCTCGTTCACACGCGTAAGCCTCGCCCACTTCTGACAGAAAAATGGATATATTTGCATGACTTTCTAACATTTACAGATGAAAAATGTACCTGTGACGTATCAGTTATGCACTGAGGAAAACACGACGTCTCAAATGCATTAAACAGCACAAATATTCGCTGTTTACCATGGTGGATCGATTTGATCCACGATCGACATTAAGGGCTGCTTAAGAATAAGCGTGCACATCAAATTATCCTGACTCATTGAACCTGGATCGAATTAGTGAGATTGCGTGAACTTAAACTGTTGTTTATGAAACCGCTTTAGTCCCGATTGATTTGTTAGGTTATTTCAAGTCAGGTTTTGGACTTTAATCCCCGCTTCTCTTAGCGTCTTTTATCAAACAGCCCCCTGGAAGCCTAAGCGCTATTTTATTGAAAATAATAAAGTTTCAAATCACTGTTATGCAGGTAAGTGCTTGCTTTAGTTGGGTTCCTGACCCTTGACTTTTCAACATAGGTTTTTTTTTTTTTTTTGGTTACTGTAACTGTGTGTTTCTGAAACACATTTATTGTAGCAAAAGTTGCGCGAAGAAAAACTGATTTGGTGATTCAGTCGTCACGTAGTGGTCTGATTCACTGATCTCGATTGTTGAGGGCCAGTGCAGGCTTGTTTGCAGGATAACTGTGAAGAATGCTTAGCGGTTACAAAACAGGTAACATTTTTAAAGTCAAATGACACATTTCCTATGAAAAGTTTGTTAGCCATCTGCGTTCCAATGCTTATTGAGAAACACCTGTTCAGTGGAATAATATACTGCCCTTGATTCTCTGAACAGGGTTTTCTAATACGAAAAGTGTGGACACATGTATTTAAAATAATTTTTGCTTTAGAGCATATCCTCTGAAATCTAGACTTTTTCAGTCCACCCTGAGATTTTAAAGAGTGAAATATTGCTGGTAAAATATAATAAATCTGACTGTTTTGCCGGAGTCTTGGGTTACACACGATGCGTCTTTATTGCGACTTGGCCGGTAACCCATTTCTTTCAAATGAGAAAAATTAGCTGTCAATACAAATGGCATCAAATTTCTATCATCCTGAAATTCTATATATTGGGGTAGCTGGAACCAGCTTCCAAATAAGATGAGATGTTCTTCAACATAGTCACATTTCAATCCAGACTAAAACTGCTGTACTTTCATTTCAGTCATTCTTTTGTTTATATCTCATTCAGTTGTATACACATATTTCTTTGAATTACCTTTGCGTATGAAATGTGCTATACAAATTCACCTGCCCTGCCTTAATGTACACAATTTGTTCCATTGTGGAAATAGCTTTTCCTTGTGTTTTTTTTTTTTCATGATTTTAGCTTTTCTTGTGTTCCAGGTCAGAACACAGCTGATTCACACAAATCAAATAGTGAGACGCTGACTGTCAGTCTGCTTTCTGTATTTCTACAGTAATCAAAGGATACAGATATACTCCAAATAGACAATTACAAAGACCAAAGGTCCAACTCTACATGGATCCGGTACAGCAGTTACGGCAGTAAACAAATTATGTGATATGGTACAAATAACACCATAGTCCAATACAAATATGCTGTGAAATATGGCAGTAAATACTGACAATAAGTTCAGATTTTTTTTTTTTTTTTTTTTTAAAGAAAACCGATTCTGTGATATTTCTGCATCTCATTTAAAACACAGCTTGGAACCTGTAGAGTGTGATAAAGTCTGTAAATGTAAACAGCATCTTGTTTTTGATCATAAACTGGAGCAACTTGTACCAAGCACACCTGAGAACTAAGCGGTATTCAAAGTAAATTTGATCCTGTTTTTTTTCCGTTTTTTTTTCCAGCCCTGTCAACGCCCACTCTGGCATAGTTGAGGTTTAAAAGGCAGCTCTGCACACCAAGCAACAGTCGCTGTTCCCAGCAGAGTCACAGGAAGCTGCTTCAGAAGCACTTGCATTCTCCAGCCACTGATCTTCTAGAGTGATCGTTCAAAATGAGCAAGATCATTGTTTTTACCGAAGAGGGCTTTGAGGGCAGAATGGCTGAATTCAAGAACAATGTCCACAACTTAGAAGATAAGGGCTTCAGCAAAGTTATTTCATCTATAAAAGTAATTGGCTCACCATGGGTTGCATATTATGACAAGAACTTTGCTGGAGAGCAATGGATATTGGAGGAAGGAGAGTACCCGAAGCTGGAGAACAAAGTAAAGTTTTCTTCCCTCAAGATGGTCACAGATGACCTGGACAACCCTAAAATTGAGCTGTTTGAGCATGTGAACTATGAAGGAAGACAGGTGACCCTACGAAAAGAAACCAATCTTCAAGACATTGGTTTTTCTGACACTGCTTCTTCCCACAAAGTGAAAGGTGGTGTCTGGGTGCTCTACGACTATCCCAATCGTCAGGGTCGGCAGGCTATTTCTTTTCCTGGGGATGAAGTTCCCAGCTATCTGCCACTCTCTTTCAACGACAAGGCCAGCTATGTGCGTCCCTTGCTTCCCAAGCCATAGCCAACATCATTCAAAGTATACTTTCTGCAGCTAAATATGAACTGGAACCCTTTTGGAAAGAATGAGGCGGGTGGTGGGGAATGACTGATCTTGACAAGAATCAACGATACAGCTTCGGTGTAATATATATCTCAAGAAACGTCATGCGATCAGACTCAACCTTATCGAGGATATATGTGTAAAGACATATTGTACATGTTCCTTTGACAACTGTTACACAAAACAAGCTGCTGTTTGTTTTGGCTTTTTATCTTTAGTGATCTCTGTCAGTACACATGATGCAATAAAATACAGCTTTGGAGTTATGTATCTTACTACAGATCCTATTGTATTTGTATGCATTTCCCCTGTTGGACGAGAGTAAAGTATGAAAAAAAGGGTTTTTGGTTTTATATTGTGCTGAGCAAGACAACGAATGCTGTTTAGTCTGTCAGAAAATAAAGACTTTTTTCATGCTCAAGTTGTCTTTCATTCTCTCATTAAATGTATTTTAACATTGTCAAACATATTTCTAAAACATAAGACGTCAATAAATAGTGCTTTCACTTATCAGCAAAACAAATACACTGTTCAGCACACATCTCGGAACAGTGACTGCAAAGTATACTTCAGCAAACCTAGTTAATAGACAGATATAGACTGACAGTGACACACTGGCATATTTGCAAACGGCTTGTATATTTTCTGAAAACGGCGTAACAGAATAAAAAGGATGGGTCAACTGAAGATTGCAGTGGTCATTAAATGTATATTTACGCATTCACCACAGCTTTCAATGCATATATATCCTTTCAGTTTTATCAGTATCAGGATATCCATCAAACCAGTGACTTTGATGGTGCTCATGCCATGCTCCACATTTGAGCTATAGAGAAAATGTAACCTCATGTTTTATTGCACATTTGATAGCACATACAGATAGTTGTTAGCGGTTAAAAAGTCACATACAATGGACAACTCAAAAACTCAACGTTCATTATAGGCTCCAAATAAACGGTAAGATAACAGTAACAAAGAAGTGCACTTGATATGTAACAGTTCATGCTTTCTGTCTTTTTGATATTCTTTTTATGCAATCACATACCTATGTCTGCTTATGAGCCCTTTTGTAAAATTATAACGTGAAGAGGCATATGTGTGTGGCCTTTTGTTTGGGTTTGGAGCAGTCCTTTCAGGAACCAAAGCCGCATGGTACACAACGACACCAACTGATAAGATAAATATCACTTTTTAACATATTTAAATCGAAAGACAAAACCACGTCTAAAAATAGGTAAAGAAGCATGCTTGATTTTTTTAAAGACGTTTTTAGTACATAAAAAAGCAAGTGGAATAAGGAATTAATCAATATATAAATTAGTAAAAGTTTTATTTTGACAAACATCGATCACAAACAATTCAATAAACAAACGATTACCAGTTACAACTAACACCTCATGTTTCTCACGTTTCATATAAAAATATACAGTAAATCAACATAGTAAACCAACATGCAGTTAGACCACTATTGTTTAGACAATGTCATGCTAAAGCAGAGTTCGCTGCCACTGGTGACACAATGTCCTCCAAAGTTCAGGTGTAACTTGCTTCAGCACATCTGCTGTAATTTTCAAATGGTCCTGAAGGCTTTGCTTAGCTGATTCGGATGTGTTTAATTAGTGTTGGCGCTAAACTCTGCAGGACAGTGCATCTCCAGTAGCAGGATTGAAGTCTTTTGTGCTAAAATGTGGAGATGGAACCAGATTCCCTGATATAGAGTTAACAAGACGCTGCGTTGGGCAGCTGACGCTATGGGGAAGCGCTTTAGGCACACTTAACTGGCACATAAATAGCGTGTCCAAACAGACGTCCCCAGATTCTGTAGTCTGAGGGAAGGTCGCGTAGGCCTACCTAAAATGTGGCAGCGGGACGCAGCGCCTCTCAGGGAACCTTTTTAAATACGTTACCTGAGACACTCCTTTTTGAGGGAAACTCAACGCTGCATCAAGGAGCCGACGCTAAGAGAATCTGAATACCCACTACACCACATGGCACTGGTCAAATGTAAGAATAGGTAAAAGGGACGTTCAACCCAGGAGGACTCAAGCATCTGGAGTTGAGGTATCATACAGAATTTAAAATCTTATAAACGTGTCCAGAGAGGACCAGCCCGCTGCAGCACAAACATGATTCAAACACAGCAAAATCCCCGGTGTCAAATTAAACGGATGTTTATATGGGTCCACACTACAGAGTGTTAAAAGTAACACTGAAGCAGTGTTAAAGCAATGTGGTAATTCAGGCTGTGTTCGAAATGGCATACTTGCTTACTGCTTACTGCCCAGTACACAGTGCATACTGCCTACTACATTTTTAAGAATAGTGTGTAAGGCAGTATACACTATGCAACAAATTTTCAAAGCGTAGTGTGCTACAATGTTGTCACATGACATGACCAGCACTGAATGTTAATACAGCACAGCTGTTAAAATTGTTACCTTAAAAATATATGTGCTAACCATTCCTTTTTCTGAGCAAATCCGAGTAAAAATGTCCTATCTTTCAACTGTCCTCACCAACAACAGACTGCGAAAGAAGCAAAGACAATCTGCACAATGGAGAAAATACACAACTTTGGCCTTGTTTTTTGATTACAACCATACTGTAAGCTATTCAATTTCTACCTGTTGATAAACATCATTACATTATAAATATTATTAAGTACTGCTAAAAAAGTAACTTTTACAAGAAACATATAAGAATTTTTTGTTTTTTTTTTTTTTTTTTTTTACATTTTATATGTATTAATTTCACCAACTTCACCAAATCTAAATTTGTAAACAATGTCTTACAAAATAAAAGTATTAAATGTATTTACTTTTATCCACACTTTTATAAATGTATAAATTAAATGAGTCCTCTGTTCAATCTGACTTTGTTGCAGCCTAGAATTAAACTGCTGGTTTTGTCTGGCCAGAGGAGAACAACAAACTATTTCCCTGTTTAATACTGTAAAGTTGCTTTGACACAATCAGCATTATAAAAGGCGCTATATATATAATGGTGACTTGACTTGACTTAAAATTTGTAAAATGTTAGTTATGCATTATTCAAATATTGTATGTTTAAAATATAAATATGTTTTAATTCAAGTAAAATTTATTTTTATTCAGATTGCAATAAGAACAAGGTATTGTTCTCTCAATGCAAACACACCTGTCCTCCGATTATACTTTGGTGAAGAAGACATCAGAAAAGACTTCCGTTTGTCCAGGGAAAGCTTGAATGCACTTGTTCAGATCTTGGAAACAGAGCAAGATCATGGATGGGGTAAAGCATTGGAGGTTGGGGTTTTTGTTTATTGGCTGGCATGTGGTACATCTTATCGTGTTGTATCAGAGGCTTTTGACATCCCCCGCACTACCATCCATGGTATTATTCATCAAATTGCTCATGACATCTTAAAGATGTTCAAGAGAGTGGTCCACCTGCCAGATCCAGATGAACTGGAGGAAATTGGTACAGGGTTTGCCAACCCTGCTGACTCTCCAGCTTTCCGCCATGTTGCTGGCAGCATTGATGGGACCCACATCAGAATTAAGCCTCCTGTTGAGAACAGGGAGGATTATTTCAACAGGAAGCTCTTCCACTCACTTCAACTCCAAGTCATCTGTGACCACAAAGGCCTCTTTCTAAATGTCTTTGCTGGGTTTCCTGGTGCAGTGCATGATGCCAGAGTGTTAAGGTGGAGCACTATTTATGTGCAGCAGCTCTACCCACCTCCAGGTTGGTGCATTATTGGAGATGGAGGTTATCCCTGCTTGTCGGTCCCCATATGCCTGATGACCCCCTTCAGGGAACCTGTTCAAAATGCAGTCCAGGCAAGATACAACAGAAAATTGAGCAAAGCAAGGTGTGTTGTAGAAAGAGCTATTGGAATGATGAAGACAAGATGGCGTTCTATCTTCTTCAAGGCACTGGAGGTAAAAGGGTAAGAGCAGAGATGTGCTACACTCAACTCTTATCTATACTAAAAAGTGAAAATGAACTGGAAAAATAAAAATTGTCAGATTTTTACACACATTCTGCTTATAGGTGAAGGTTGCCTTTGCTCCAGTGGTTATCTCCTGTTGTGCTTTCTTACACAATCTTTGCCTCACAAATGGGGACATCATGGAGCCTGATGAGATCAATGTAGAACAGAATGCCCTCCATGTCGACGCTGATGCCATCCAACATAATGTTCCAGCAATCCAGCAGATTCCTGGGAACAACCTCAGAAGTCGCCTAGCAGATGCAGTGTCTGCCCCAGATGCTGCCATCCCTGCACTACTGGAACATGATTACAATGCATGATCCTCCCATCTTGTCGTGTAAACCATTTATTTTTATTCCAAAAATATTTTTGAAATTACGGCTATTCTTTGTGCGTCCTCTTTTATTATTATTATTATTACTATTATTATTATTATTATTGTTTTTATAGGAAAACCTGAAAAAAAATTATATTTTAAGATAATCTTTTTATCTATTGGCTAAACCAAAATTTAAATCAAGAACAATCACTGTTCATTGGTAGTTCATTGCACCTATTGCTTGCTAACAAATGCAACCTGTTATCAAAATATATCATATACTGTATGATGTCACTTGTACGTGAACATATTTCTCATTTGAATAAAGAAAACAGACTAGAATTTATTTCATGTTCAATGAGAACATACATAAACAAATAATTAAAATATGCACAAATGAAAGCATCCTGTCCAAATGTTGAAATAAACACAAATACTTATGAATTACAGAAAAGCATTTAAATAAATGCAGGAAAAAATGACTGGGAGGACAATAAAACACTAACATTACTTTTTGAGAAATGACTCCAAAATTGAAAGAAGCCTGTCCTCTCTCACCTGTTGTTCCCTGACTCTCCTTTCCTCTCTGTCTCTGTGCTCTGTCTCCCTCCTTTCTTCCCAAGCTCTCCATTCCCTTTCTCTTCTCTCTTCCCATTCTCTCCTCTCTCTATCCCTGTCTTCCTCTCTCCTTAACCTCTCCATCTCCTTTCTATCTTCTCTCTCAAGTACTTCTCTCTCTCTTCTCTCCTCTCTCTCCATATTCATTATTTCTCTCTCTTCATCTCTTTCTTGCATGCTTTTGAAGACAGCCACCAGGTCTGTGTCCCTCTTCTTCCTCTTCTGTAGAGATGTGCTGGGCTCTTCATTGGGAGGGGAGTTCACCAGCACATCCTGGGCAGCAGAGTCAATGATGACAGAAGGACTAATGCATGGCCTCCGTCCCAGTGCTTCCATTAAACTATACCACTTCCAGGATGCGGCAGTGGCCTCCCCTCCCTCAGTGCTAACCCCTGTTCTAGGGGCTTTCAGATCCTAAAACAATATAAACAAAGACACACATATCTGTATACAGTATAGTCAATATAATTCAGAAAATGTAATAGGGACACTTACTTTGAATTTCTGTTTAAGATTTTCCCACTTCCTCTTCACCTTGGTGGGATTCACCTTTCCCTCCATTCCATGCTCAATGATAAATTGTCTAATATATGCAAATAGAAAAGCATGGTAAAGAATGCCTTTTATATGAGTAAACATTACAAAACTATATCCAACAACAAGAAAACTTACTCAAAGCCTTTTTGGGCTGCGTTGCGGCGCCCTGTAAATAGTGCTTCATTTTTTGCACGCCATTTTATAAATTTTCAGTGTCGTCATCTGTCCCTGAGAACAAAATATTTCTTATAATAATTATGTATAAGGCATTATAACTGTGTCATAATGTACAAAATAATGCATTATATCTATATTAATGTATTACAACTGTGGTTACAGTTATTCACGAGATCATACAATGTATTATAAAGTGCACTACAAGATATAATGAATGCATTAAAGTTCTTTAACTTTGAAAAAAAGGTGGTAAATGTTGCTGTTGTAACATCTGAATTAACTGATTCAAGTCAAAAATATGATTTAGCATAGTTGAATCAGATTCACCTACATTAACCTATATTAGGTTACAGAGTGAGTTCAGGTAAACACTTTCAGTGGTTCTCAACCTTTTTTCTCTCCAAATCAATACTGCAAGGGCACCCAAACTTTATTTGTTTGTTTTTTTCAAAAAAACATTTGTATTCTATTACTTTTCAATTCCATGTAATTATCTCAAAACAAATTCAAGATAATTTAAAGATTCAGTGTTCTTTTTTTCCCCAAACATATGCAAAAACGCATATGTATATACGCTGCAGATATAGACCCTTTTTGTGCCGACGTCACAATTACATCACAGCGCTAGCTGGAGGCAAAACAACGCGAAAACTGGAGGCAGCCCATTCAAACCAGTGCAGATTCGGCTACATAAGGAGCTTAAAATATCCTCTTGTTGTGATGTTGGGTGCCCGGATCGATGTTGTAGAGGCTCCAATTTGACATTTTAAGGCATACCTGATGCCACTGCCAGACAAAAAAACGACAACAGCTGTGGTTAAACGAGATAAAACGAGTGGACTGGACCGAAACAATCTCAAAAATGCTCGCATTTGCAGCGCACACTTCTTATCAGAAAAGGTTAAATAAAGTATTGACTTTTATAGTTATGGGCACGTCTAAAGATTTCTTATGCATCTCACTATGCCGTGTATGAAATAATGTCTGTGCATGTGTGTAAAACAGCAAACTAACGATTTATATGCTTAAACATATGTAATTGTATATACATTGTTGTGATTAATTGTGGCTGGAATAATTGTAGCTGTAAAAATAGTTGCCTGCTGAAATTGAAATATACACACATCTTCATGACTAGATAGACATGGAGTTTGTCTGTACTATACACGTTAGATGTGAGTCAAGCGGAGGGAATCCTGTCAGATCGTCCATCCTTGAGTAAAAGCGTGTGTGGGTCGGCTAATCTGGTTTCGTCCGTTAAAGTTAACCTTTTCAAATAACAATCGCGGTCCCGGACAGTGAGGACCTTACATATGCAGGTTAAATCGAATTTTCCAGTTATTGTTAAAAAAACAAGCTAACAGACTTCATAGCTAGTGTTAGTGAAGCGGTCGGAGGAATCTTTCTGCCTCCAGCTAAGCTCCGCCCACAGAAAAACCTCACAATGTTTACTAACAGAAAAAGGGTCTATTCTTCACAACTTAAAAGTAAAAAGCTCAATTATACAGTAACTTTAACAAATAAGCACAAGTATTGACTTTTATAGTTATGGGCACGTCTAAAGATTTCTTATGCATCTCACTATGTCGTGTATGAAATAATGTCTGTGCATGTGTGTAAAACAGCAAACTAACGATTTATATGCTTAAACATATGTAATTGTATATACATTGTTGTGATTAATTGTGGCTGGAATAATAATGTAGCTGTAAAAATAGTTGCCTGCTGAAATTGAAATATACACACATCTTCATGACTAGATAGACATGGTGAGTTTGTCTGTACTATACACGTTAGATGTGAGTCAAGCGGAGGGAATCCTGTCAGATCGTCCATCCTTTGAGTAAAAGCGTGTGTGGGTCGGCTAATCTGGTTTCGTCCGTTAAAGTTAACCTTTTCAAATAACAATCGCGGTCCCGGACAGTGAGTGACCTTACATATGCAGGTTAAATCGGAATTTCTCCAGTTATTGTTAAAAAAACAAGCTAACAGACTTCATAGCTAGTGTTAGTGAAGCGGTCGGAGGAATCTTTCTGCCTCCAGCTAAGCTCCGCCCACAGAAAAACCTCACAATGTTTACTAACAGAAAAAGGGTCTATTCTTCACAACTTAAAAGTAAAAAGCTCAATTATACAGTAACTTTAACAAATAAGCACAAGTCACGTTTAACAAATAAGCAATGATCCTCCAAAACTTCTCCAAAACATGCTTCTTCGGCGAGCATCCGTTATAAAACACTCGTTCTACATTAATTTTGACAACTATGTGAATATACTAAACTGTGTTCAAGCTAAAATATTATGTTATAGTGATCCGTGCGCCGAGATCGCGTATACACGGTGCATTTGCTCATCGACGCGCGCCTAATTTATGACTCCTGTATCGCTTTTACCTTGATTATCGCAACTTGAATATACTTTAATTTGATGTTATGACCGAGAACCCCTAGCTATCTATGGTTCAAGTGAATGTACTGCTTTTTGGAAAGTATAGGCTACCCAAAAGAACTATACAAATTGTGATATCATACATGGTACTAACGACCTATAGTGCTTTGGAAAAAAGCTGAAAATGTGTTTTTTTTATTATTATTATTTAAAGAAATAATGCATGCAATTATAAACGTGTTACATTTATAAATGTTCTCCGCCTCCACTCAAGTCGCATCCACACTCTTCACCCACCGCCATAATTTTGAAGATGAAACGTCACGTGTAGCGCGTTGCGTTCTGGGAAACAGTATCCCACGCAGAGTCCTCGGATGCATACATCAAATTTCCGCAAATATAGCAGCTAATCCGGGCATTCCATGCATACAGAAAATTCACATACTATTCACAGTATACACACAGCATACTGCAATATAGTAGGAGTTGTATGATAGTATGCCATTGGGAACACAGCTTCTGTACTGATTTCAGTATACTTCAGTTATATTTAGCAGATTCTGTCAATTATAGTAGGTCATCCGGGTATTTCATGCATACAGAAAATGTATTACATACATACTGCATGCTGCAGAAATAGTAAGAGTAGTGTGATAGTATGGCATTTCGAACACAGCTTTTGTGTAAGTTAAGCGCATCTGCAGACGAGTAACAGTAAAGTTGTGTCGAGAATCACTTGATAGTAAACATGAACTCGCTCCCTAACAAGTAGTGATGGAGAAACAGCTCTTTAACAACTAAACTGAGTCTATTTTGCAGCAAAATGCTTCTGTTTCGATTGAATCAGCGCTGGTCAAGTGTTTGCATAAAAACGCGGAATATATGATCATACAATAACTATTATAAATCATATGTTATTATATATAATTTGTGTTCTTTGGTTTTGTAAAGCTTGTTTTGAGCGGTTTGCTTGTCTTGCCCTGATTACGTGTCTAAGGAGATGTAGTTTTGATTTGTTTTTCTTTGTTAATTATTCTCATATTAATCATGACAGAAACATGTCGTTTATTAAAGAAGAGACTGAAGACTTCAGGATTGAAGAAGTTTTCAGTCTCAAACAAGAAGATTTCGAGGAACAAACAGGCTGGTTTTCATTCTCAATGCATTTGATTCTTATTAAAATGTCGGCATGAGATTGTTATGATTGGATTTACAGGAAAGTCTAGTAGTGTATGATCCTCAGTCATTTAGTGTATGATGCCCAGCTTTTCTTCTCTAACTATTTACAAAGTCAGCAGGTTTGTTCAGAATTGAAGCCTTTAGTTCAAAGATGTCAAACTCATTTTCACTGAGGGCCACTTCAACATTATGGCTGCCATCAAAGGACTGTTTGTAGCTGTAAGACTGTACAAACGTTACTACTCCTTAAGATATTGTTAAATAACTGTATCTTTATTTTATTATTACTTAAGTTACAAATATTGCATATGCATTAGATGTAAAAATATGTTATTGCTCTGTTATTTTAACATAAATCATTTTAGTTTGTCAGGTTAAGAAATCCGAATTAGATTAGAATTAGAATGCTTTATTGTCATTGTACACAAGATACAACGGAATTGCAGAGCTTCTGCGTAAGGTGCGTGGTACATAATAGACAAAAAGAAACTAAAAGAAATATACATGATACAAAGAGATGAACAATTAAAATATTTAAGCTAAGACAAGAGAATAAAGAGAATGAAAATAGAAAGAGTTGCTTGAGTTACTCCATTTACTCCATAAATCAAAGTTACAGTCAGAGTTACAAATTACTCCATAAATCAAAGTAAATATTAAAGACAAGTATCATCAAACAGAAGTCATTATAGTAAATGATTTGTATGTGATTTTCATGAGATTCTGCCTATTTTCATAACAGTACAGTAGGGCTGGATAATAATTCAATATCAATATATCACAATATATTTTTTTTCAATAACGGTGATATGATTTTTAAACACATTTCCGATATTTCAATATACATTACCAGTGTTTCCCATACATTGATTTATTTGTGACGGTTGACTTCGTTGAATAAACATGAGCACTGCACGTTTCAAAATCAAAACGCAGCACGGGTGTTTCATATGAATGTATCTTTTGAAGGGAAGCGACTGTCCTCAGAAAAGTTTCGAAGGCATTTTCATTTTATCTGATAAAGTAGCATTCATGAGCGTAGCGCTGCTTTGTGTGCAGCCGTTACCGGGGAAACCACTGTTTCTGCCGCTCAAAAGCGCCTCCTGCTGGCAGAGAATGAGCCCGTCTCCAGCAACATCTTTTATCTGTTTCTGTTTTCTGCAGCAACTCTGAGCACTTTTCATATTCTTTATTTTATTATTCAATCTATAAGAATAATCAGCCTATGTTATAGTTTAAAGTTAATGATATTAATATTATTTAGGTGAGCCTGAGAGCGTTATATTTATTTGACAGTGATTTCACATTTCTTGTTTGTATGAAGGCTAAAAAGGTGAACATTAAATAATTTGTGCCGTTTCTTTTAAATTGAGATATATTAGATGTATACATCACCTGCAAGCTAAGTAAATAATATTTCCATTGATGTATGGCTTGTTAAAATAAGACAATATTTGGCTGAGATACAACTATTTGAAAATCTGGAATCTGAGGGTGCAAAAAAAATCAAAATATTGAGAAAATCACCTTAAAAGTTGTTCAAATGAAGTTTTTAGCAATGCATATTACTGATCAATAATTAATATATTTATGGTAGGAAATTTACAAAATATCTTCATGGAACATGATCTTTAATTAATATCCTAATGATTTTTGGCATAAAAGAAAAATCTATAATTTTGACCCATACAATGTATTGTTGGCTATTACTACAAATATACCTGTGCTACTTAAAGGGATACTCCATCCCAAAATGCACCGTAACGTCTCCTCTGTGTCAGCATAGCGCCATTTTGGAGATTATCCCCTGGACGCAAAATGCATACACTCTGTGTCAGCCTCGACACAGGGATGCGTCTTCTTTGTCGATTTACGCTCTGATTTGAACGCAAACAGCGCATCCTTGTGGCCCGGCTGATACAGAAGAGTGTACGCATTTTGCGTAATTGTAAGATAAGATAATTGTAATTATATAATAGGCTGTAGTCTGACGCGCTATATGTCTGCTGTTACAGTACTGTGTTTAGTTTCGATTCACTCCTAGCTGCACTTGGTTCGAGCCGCTTTAATTTGCATTTGGGAACGCAACATTCGTCATTAGAAACGTTTATAAATCTGTTGTTGTTTGTTTACAAAGAGAAGTTTCAGTGTCACATAATCCTTCAGAAATCATTCTAATATGCTGATTTGCTGCTCAAGAAACATTTCTCATTATTAATGTTAAAAACAGTTTTGCTGCTTAATATTTTTGTGGAAACAATGATACCAATCAAACATTTGTATAAGATTTAAAAATTGTATTTAATAAAAAATATTTTTTATTTAATAATTTTATTCATCATGTATGAAAGTGATAAAAAGTGAGTGAAGACATTTAAAATGATTTCTATTTAATAAATGCATTAACAAATTTAATTAATATATTTGATAAATGCAAATAAATGCAGTTCATTAAACGTTATACTTATCAAAAAATCCTGAAAAATAAAGTGCATCACCATTTCCACACAAAATATGAAGCAGCAAAATTCTTTTCAACATTGATAATCAGAAATGTTTCTTGAGAGTCAAATAAATTGTAATGATTTCTAAAAGATCATGTGACACTGAAAACTATAGTAATGATGAAGAAAAGTCTGCTTTGCATCACAGGAATAACATTACATTTTTAATATATTAAAATTGAAAACTTTTTTTTCTTTGAAATATTTCACATTTCTTTTTTTTCTTTTTTTACTTTATTTTGATCAAATAAATTCAGCCTTGATGAGCAGAAGATAGTTATTTCAAAATCATTAATAATTGTAATGTTTCCAAACTTTTGGAAGGTACTTTAATAATAATAACAATTCTATATACTTTAGTAAAATATATTGTAGTACTTTATTATAATATATTATATTATATTGTTATCATGATTATTAAATGCTTTTTATTTTTTACAGGACAGTATGTATTATTACAATATAAGATATATATATATATATATATATATATATATATATATATATTTTAATGTGCTAAAATATGTATTTTTAATAATAAATTATGGGGGCGTGGCCAGATTTTCCTTCTTTTTTGTCTCTAGCTGATCACATGCCTGAAACGTCAACAACCAGTGAATGGAGGATGCCGTGATCAGAGCTGTTTTTGCTGTGTGTCGTGGGTTTCGTGATAACGGAGATAGAATGTAAATGCACAATTTACGCGATTGCAAGAGCAAAAAGTTGGGCTGCGAGACTACATTTTTTATGACAACTTGTAGTGTTACATATCATCAAATCTGGGGAAAAAACAATGCTGCAGACAACAGGTAAATGCTGTTATCGCTGTTTTCCATGTTCATGGATTAAATATGTTTACATGGCTTTTTAAAAATGCCGGGTAGCCGGTGTTTTGTGTGCGTTTGGCCAATCAGCGTACACTTACGTCACTGATAGTTCCTATAGAACTGTTTTAGACCCTACTCTAAAGTAGGAGCTAATTTATGGCGCTTTTCCACTGCATGGTATGGTTTAAATTTCAGATTGCACAAACAGCTTTTAACTGCACCAGCACTGCTTCTCTGGATGCCTGCAGTTCTTCTCTTAATGTCTGTAGTGAGATTGAACTCTCCGGTGTGACTTCTAGTGTAGACTCGGTTACTTTATCTGCCATTTTTTGATTGCGGACTGTGAAGGGACTTAGCGTTTTTTGTATTTGCTTCGTTTTACCCTTCCGCAAGTTCCTCTTCATAGCAAAAGTTTTGTTGTTAGTAGGGGGATGTAACGATTCAGTCAACTCACAATTCACGATTGTTTTTAACAAAATGAGATTTAAGATAAATTATAAATTAAAGGTGTACTTTTATTATTGCTTGGACAAAATGCTGCACGTTTCTTTGTGATATTGAAATATAACACTATAATAATATAGCTACTAATATAGCACTTGCATATCATTGCTCTTTTGTTGGTTTTGATTGCTTCTATTGTCACTTTGGATAAAAGCCTCAATAACTAAATGTAAATAACAAAACTAAATTAATTTTAAAACAAACTCCAAATTAAATAAATAAGCACAAATAAAAGAAATCTCTTCATATAAACAAAATAAGGCTTTGTCTGTGGCAACCACTGCATTTTAATCATGATCCAAACAAAGATGCTGCATACATGCAACATGAGCAGTTTATAATCTAAATTAGATTGTAAAATTTCTAAATTTGAAGCAAAAACAGAATGGTCTGACTACAGTTTTGTGAAACTATACATCAAAAATATCTGCATAAAGCAGAAACAGCAGACGAGCTGAATGAGACGCAGATTCAATCTCTGCCAGCAGGTGGCGCTTAAAGCGTTTCCTTGGTTACCGCTGTAAACAAAGCAGCGCTGCACTTATGAACAGCAATGATACAGTGTTTCCTTGGTTACCGCTGTAAACAAAGCAGCGCTGCACTTATGAACAGCAATGATAGTGTTTCCTTGGTTACCGCTGTAAACAAAACAGCGCTGCACTTATGAACAGCAATGATAGTGTTTCCTTGGTTACCGCTGTAAACAAAGCAGCACTGCACTTATGAACAGCAATGATACAGTGTTTCCTTGGTAACTGCTGTAAACATAGCAGCGCTGCACTTATGAACTTTAATATGCATTGTACAGAGGCAAGATGAAAAGAAAAAATACCATCTAAACTTTTCTAAAGACAGTAAATTCCCCTCAGACATATATTCATATAAACTTCTACCTCTAATTGTATCACGATTTGTTTGGCATCTCAACCGATTTTAAGCGTCACATATTTGAATCGATTTTCAACCGGCTCGTGGTTAATCATTACCAAAGTCTCTTTAAGACAAGTCATGTCACTCGGCGGCCATCTTTGAAATGCCTCTCGGGCATCCAAGTGCAGCTCCTATCACTTTGTATGAGGAAACATCAAATTCTCCAAAACTGTTCACTAAGCTTACGATTAAATTTCATATTTGAAATCACCAATGAAATCGGACAACAACTGTGTCATAAATGTTGTTTCTTTTGCTCAAATAGCGTTATAAAAAGCTTATTTCTCAGGCTAGATCAGCCAGTGCGCATGCGCAGTCCTGAGCGCGCGTCTCAGAGCGCTGACTGTTTCTATAGCAACCGGGACTTCTAACTTAGCGATTGGCTCTTTCATTCAGAAGGCGGGGCTTCCTGCGATTGAGCGGCCATATTAAGCGTTGCATTTTTCCCCATTCAAAACTATGTGAGTGACATGTCTTGGGTATTCTATAGTCTTTGTCGTTACATCCCTAGTTGTTAGGATACTTCTATTACATTTGGTCCTTGCTTTATTAAGGCCCAATCCCATTTCTACCCCTTAGCCCTTCCTCTTTCAAGGAAAAAGAGACACCCCTACCCCTTCATGTGAACACGCCACACGGAGGGGTAGGGGTGTCTCGATTCTCTTTTGGTTGGAGGGGTAGGGGTAAGGGGAAAGTCCAGATAGCCCTTCAAACGAAGATTTTTCGGGACCACACTTCAAACGAAGGGGTATGAATTATCAGCATAAACCGGCTATAGCGGCAACATGGCTGCCCGAGTGAACAAAAAGACCCATAAATGTAAGCATTATTGGCATTAATAAAGATTTTAATGACAAAAGTAATCATTTGTTTTATGTTACATTCAATCGTGAGTTCATATTTACAGTCACGTTATTCAAAGAAATGTTTGCAAAAAATCGCTAAAGTTTGCTAACGTTATATCACCACTGACTGCACGATATTGCCACAACATATTTGCATGTCTGATCTGACACTCTGTCTCAAGGGACAAGGGGAAGGGGTAGGTGAAGGGGTATAAAATAGAATTGGGATTGGGCCTAACTTTTGAGGGTTCAGATTACTATATTAAAATATTGTTTTGGCAGAGCTCTGTGCTTCCGACCTACTCCATCAAGCGGACAACGGAACTCCCCGTGCACTTTATCTTTTACATGCATGTAGGTTGTGTGTCTCAGAGCTGCTCCGTTGACCATAAATACACAAACTGTTTTTATTTACATGTTTGGAACGTGTCTCAAACTTTATCTCTGCATGTGCAATGAGTTTGGGTTGATTATAACATTCATCTGGGAACACAATGTGCACTATTTTATCAGATATGTATGAAAAATAATTTGTAAACCTATGCCAACACAGCAGAATACGTCAGTATGTTTCCAAATGTGTTAACTGTTTATCTTGATTTCAAAACAAAAATTTAAAACTTCGGCGATGCCACTCTCTTCTGGCATTTGCAATTGTAATGTACATAAGTTATGTTCTCTTTTGAATGGGAACTCACACAGCATCTCCTAGAGCAGGGGTTTTCAAACCTGTCCTGGTGGACCCCTAGCCCTGCGCATTTTGTTAATCTCCCTATATCTGACACACCCAATTTAGATCTTGCAGTCTCTACTAAAGAGCTGATCCCTAATCAAACACACCTGAACCAACTAATTAGGATCTGAAGGAGCACTTAAAAATTACAGACAGGTGTGTTTGATTAGGGTTGGAACTGAACTCTGCAGGTAGGTAGATCTGCAGGACCAGGATTGGGCACCCCTGATCTAGTCGTTAGGCTCTCAGTAAGCCTCCCTGATAGCCTCGTCATGCTGAGGCTTCAGTATTTAGAGCTCGTTCAGGTAGAAGTGCCAAGTTGTTAGGTTATCTGTGAACTTCCTGGGGTGCTTCCTCTAGAATAGAATATACCCTATAGAGCAGGGGTCACCAGACTCGGTCCTGGAGGGCCGGTGTCCTGCAGAGTTTAGCTCCAACCCTAATCAAACACACCTGAACCAGCTAATCAAGGTCTTACTTGGTATACTTGCAGGCAGGTGTGTTGAGGCAAGTTGGAGCTAAACTCTGCAGAACATAGCAAATCAACATATTAGAATGATTTCTGAAGGATCATGTGACCCTGAAACTTCTCTTTGTAAACAAACAACAACAGATTTATAAACGTTTCTAATGACGAATGTTGCGTTCCCAAATGCCAGGATCAAGTTTGTTGACCCCTGCTATAGAGGGTCGTCCTTGTGAAAGTGAAAGTGACGTGACATACGGCCAGGTATGGTTACCCATACTCGGAATTCGTGCTCTGCATTTAACCCATCCAAAGTGCACACACACAGCAGTGAACACACACCCGGAGCAGTGGGCAGCCATTTATGCTGCGGCGTCCGGGGAGCAGTTGGGGGGTTGGTGCCTTGCTCAAGGGCACCTCAGTCATGGTATTGAGGGTGGAGAGAGAGCGCTGTATGTTCGCTTCCCCCATCTACAATTCCTGCCGGCCCGAGACTCGAACCCGCAACCTTTGGGTTACGAGTCTGACTCTCTAACCATTAGGCCATGACTTCACCCAAAGATGTTCGCTGTGCAGGCTTCTGCCTAAATAGCAACTCCAGGTCACTAGGCTTTCTGTGAGCCTTAGAGCCTAACCCTCCTTGGAAGATGTCCTGACCACAGAACTTAGGCTTCCTCTGGCTTAAGAGAGTGGCCCTGCTGAGGCTTCTGTTCTGAGATCTCCAGTCAGTGTGACATTATACCCTTAAAGGAAGCCAGGACTTTCTCTGTTACAGTTTTTAGCGTTTGTGTGGACTTATTTAGAGAAGTTCAATTTAATGTCAGTCCAGAGGTCTCCAAACTCAGTTCTGGAGGGCCACTGTCCTGAAAAGTTTAGCTCCAAACCCAAACAGACTCACCTGAACCAGGTCTCACTAGGCATACAAAAAACTTTCAAGCAGGAGTGTTGGAGCTGGTTTGAGCTAAACTCTGCATGACAGTGGCCTTCCAGGACCGAGTTTGGACACCCCTTTGTCAATCAATAAGACACTCCAATCTATCCCTTTCTAATATTTTAGACCTGAATGGTAGACTCAGGAATGGTCTATAACAGTGTTTCTCAACCCTGGTCCTGGGCGCCCCCCAACACTGCACATTTTGTATGTTTCCCTTATCTGACACACCCATCTCAGGTCCTGGAGTTTCTTCTAATGAGCTAATGAGTTGAATCAGGTGTGTTTGATTAGGGAGACACACAAAATGTGCAGTGTTGGGGGGCGCCCAGGACCAGGGTTGAGAAACACTGGTCTATAATAACCCAGTTTTGTTGCATAAATACTTTTATCTTGGTTTTGCTCTCTGTTGCTTTGAGCCATTAAACTCAATTAACTTCTATTTGTCTTTTTTTTCACTTTAGACCTGATGGCAATAAAAGAAGAGAATCAAGAACTGAAAGAAATAGAAGAGAAAGATCAATATGAGAGACATGATTTCTTTAATGTAAAAAAATCCATACCGACTGAAACAAATTCGGTTCAGAAGACCAAACCTCCCAGTTACTTAACTTGCCATGAATGTGGAAAGTGTTTCACACTAAAAGTAAACCTTAATGAACACATGAAAATTCACACTAGAGAAAAGCCATTCACATGCCAACACTGTGGAAAGAGTTTCACGCTAAAAGGAAGCCTTAAACAACACATGAAAATTCACACCGGAGAGACGCCGTTCACTTGTGATCAGTGTGGAAAGACTTTCAGATCTAAAGACAATTTTAAATCCCACATGAGAGTTCACACTGGAGAGAAGCCATTCACATGCCAACATTGTGGAAGGAGTTTCACATTAAAAGCAAACCTTAAACAACACATGAAAATTCACACCGGAGAGACGCCGTTCACATGCCAACACTGTGGAAAGAGTTTCCTCACAAAAGGAACCCTTGATCAACACACAACCATTCATTCAGGGAAGCCATTCACATGTGATCAGTGTGGAAGGAGTTACAAATATGAAGAAAGCCTCAAGTCCCACATGAGAGTTCACACTGGAGAGAAGTCATTCGCACGTGATCCGTCTGGAAATAGTTTCAAATACAATGAAACCCCTAATTCGCACACGAAGAGTGAACATTCAAGAGAGAACTGTTTTATGTGTCATCAGTGTGGAGAGAGTTTCAGTTGTAAAGTAAGCCTCTACACTCATGTGAGACTTCATACTACAGAGAAGGCTTTCACCTGCGAACTGTGTGGGGATAGCTTTTTACAAAATGGAAATCTCAAGTCACACATGAGAATTCACACTCGAGAGAAGCATTTAGTGTGGAAAGAGTTTCAGACGTAACCCTTGATTCACACATGCAAATTCCTTACAACTATAAACTGTGTAGGGTCCATAGAAATGTGCCATTCTCTACTATAACGTGACATGACTGGGGATGATGTTTGTTTTTTTTAAATGGCACCAGAAAATATGCATCTCTGTGAAATGAAGGTTACGTTCACACTGAAGTTCTTTGGCATGCTTTGCCTCTTTATAATTTAGATTTGTTGGGGGATTTTATTTTTGGCGGCACCTGACCATCTGCTTTGCTGTAGCTCAGTTGTTCTCAAGAGTTTTTTTTTGTCCCAAGGCACACCTTTGTGATTATGAAATTCATCTTTGAAACTTTGCAGATTTTTACATTCACACACAGCTTTATTACACCCTGAAATCTAATGTCTGAAAAAGCATAAACTTTATTGACTTCTGTCTTTCTGAGACAAATGCTGCAATTTAAATGAAAGATTAGAAATAACAGGATGTGAGTAAAATAATAACTGCATTATTTGATTAATCTTTAGTGAATGGGTTGTTGACGTGACGTGGCATTTTCACTGTCCCACAAGATAAAATGAATATAATTAATGTTGTTGTTATTTAAAATGCAGTAAATGGTTAAACATGTATTTGTCCTACATGGACCTGTTGTTATAAAAGCTGCAGTGTTATTCTAATTTTTTTTTTTTTTTTGAGCCAAATCTCAAAATTGTCCTATGGTGTGACTGTCCCAAGCACGGTTCAATAAATTAAAATTTGTATAATTAAAAAGAAAAGCATAAAAAATTCATAAATGCCTCCGGCATAATTGTACAAGTGTCTATTTTAGTAAATGGCAATATTTTTTTCATCCATATATTTCCGAAAGCATAGGAACTTGATACATTATGTATCTGAAAACCGTGTCCTCTGGTGTGACACCATATCCTGATTTTAAATCAGCCAATTCCAGAGAAAACTATAATTAGTTGAAGGATTGTGTTACTGAAGCCCATGACATGAGCACATAGTCAATTTTTCTCTCAGAATTGTTCAAATATTTAACTTTTTTGGAACCACTACAAAAGTGTTACGTTTTGTCCTTTGGTGTGACACACCTAAATTATATTTTTTAATTAAAAACTGCATGTTAAACTACATAATCATAGAACATTATGCAAATGTGTCTTGCTTACCACTAATGACAGGTTAGCTAGGAATAGCAAGGTCATTAATTGATAGAAAAAGGCTGAAACATCCTTTGGTGTGACAGAAAATGTCCTCCGGTGTGACGCCTGTACTGTCACACCACAGGACAAAGACGTCACACCAGAGGACAAGGTTCTTAAATGCAATAATTACATTAATTCAACTATTTTCTGATGTTTTTGCAGAAAACTTGTACTGTTATAAAGTGTCATGAAAATAAGTATAAAATGTGATACTTTGTTTTTTGAAACAGAAAGAATTGAGGGAGAAAAACTAGTGGAAGAGAGAGGATGCGGAAATATAGATAGAAAATTAACAGAGATCCACGCAGAAGGGAGCAGATCCTAAGAGAACGATGCAGAAAGTAAATAGAATCAAAATCATGCTTTATAAAGAGTAGCCATATAGTTTAAAACAAAAAAATTAACATCTTAATGAATATAGTTTCAATCATATATCAATAATATTTAGCTGTATCATAAATATCATATTTAGCTGTGCCGCACATGCAGCGGGGGGCTAGAAGAGTTTCAGTAACGTACTGATTGACTACGAGACCGAATTTTGTTGATGAATTATTTTTTGTTTAAAAAAAACATGTTGATATTGTTTGTATCAAAACTAAACTTTCTCATTTGACATGTTCCAAATTAAATAGAAATACTTTAATAACTACCATTTCTGTCATTTAGTGTGACGTAATGTTCAATGTTGTGACGTAATGTCCTATGGTGTGACACATAAAAGAACCACAGATTTGTTTTTATCTCAAAATATCTTAAAAAAAAAAAAAAACAGTTGAGTATTGCAATAGGGGAGATACAAATATCACTCAACTTAAGATGGTATAATTTTCAGCAGTTTTGAACAAATGACAAAGTTTGTCTTGAAATTGCCCAACAAGTCATGGGGAAAAAATTAATTATAATTTCATATTAAATAAATAACACCATATGAAAATAAACGTCTAACAATGAAGATAAATCTCTCTCATGCTATTTATGTATAATTAAGAGGGTTTTTTTCTTAATTTTTGCTATGTCACACCATAGGACAAATTTATGGTAGGCTACAGTTCAGTAAAAATGAAAAAAAAAAAAAATACAATGAAAGATTTAGTTAGGGACCCTTTATATTTTCTCAAAGGCCAGACTTCAACACTACATAAATATATGGATTTCTACTTCAAAAATGGTATTTTACAAAAAAAGCTTTTTTTACAGGCTATTTGTCAACTACCCATATGCTTAATTGTTTGTACATGTAAAGTATGCACACTGACCTATTAATTACCTATTCATTCATTCATTCATTCATTCACTTACCTATTAATGTATACATGAATGTTCAACATTGCCCAATGATGTTTGAGGGGTGGGTCAGGCACACGGTGACCACCTCTGACAGCAAAGTGCACAAAGAAATGCTCTAAGTTCAACTCTACACACCTAGAGGGACCGAGGTCCACACAACATAGTCTCAAAAAAAAAAATTGGCAACACGCTTGTGGGAACTTTAATACTTTAAGGCCCGGTTTCACAGACGGGGCTTACACTAAGCAAGGATTAGATCATTGTTCAATTAGGACATTTAAGCAATTTTTATAAACATGCTTAGAAAAAAACATTACTGGTGTGCATCTTGAGACAAAACAAAGGCACTTTGTTTAAAAAAAAAAAAACAAAAAAAAACATTTTATTATGACTTGAGACCTTTAGAACAGTTTCTTATCTGGAAAAAACTGCACATTTCAAAGCTAAATTCATCAGTCTGGTGCACTTTGAGAAGTTTGAGAGCTCAAAATGAAGAGCTTTGACCCATGTTAAGTGTCCAGTTTGAATACAATAAAAAAGTCGCTGAACTTTACAGGGGACTCAACCCTCGTTTTAGTTGTGATAGTTTGTCTCAGTCTACATCATCATCTCCAAACCTCATTCAAAACAAGGAGCTTCTAGACACATCTCAGATCCAAGAACCTGGAGCCTTGCATTCATCTTCACATTTACTCTCTCACAGGTAAGTAAAAAAGTGTTACTCTTCTGCAGGTAAATATGACTGTTCCTCAGGATCTCCCTTCATTGCTGATTTTGCAGAGACTAAATGTAGAGTTCTGGCCAGTTGACATCTGTTTGAACATGTTTAACAACCTATCAGGTGTAATTTAGAGAATATCATTATGGATGTAAGTGATTTGTGGATTTCCCGCATGTACATTAGAACGTAATTCAGAATAAATAACAATGTTGTAATGTATTATTAACTGTCTTTGCTGCTATCAGTGCTGGTTAGTAACTGATTACCTGAGTTTCGTGTGAATTGGTCTTTCTCTGAGCTGCTGCTAGGTATTTTGTCCTCAAAACTTTTAACGTCACTAAAACACTAAAATAACATATTAAATACTTTTTGTGTCATTCTTCAATTGGGGTGGCAAAAAAGAGGCAGAATTTGTAAAAATGCTTGTTTGTTTTTTTCTAATAAAATGTATTGCTATGCATTTAAAATAAGTTTAATATGCTATATCCATTAAAATAAAAGCTTAAGAACATTTAGATTTTTAAATAATTTCAATCAAACACTGGTGACTGTAACTTGTATGTCTGTTTAGTTCCTGTTTTTCCTTATTTGGCTTGTTTCCTGTTCCCATTAGTTAGTTAATTATCTTTCAGTCTGATCACCTGTGTTCTATTAATCATCTCGTTTGCTCCTTAGCTTGTCTGTCTCCTTAGTTTGTCTTCTCCCCTTGTCTTTGTCTCGGTTTGATGTTTATTAAAAGGAATACGTGTGTTGATGCTACTTCGTTCTCCTGGCCTTTGTTTTAGAAATCATCTTGACTACAACCACGTCCCGCATGACAGTGACACAGCCACTTATGTCTATGTCATTTTGAAGTAACACCACAGACGTAATATAACACCACAGATTTTATATTGCAAGTTACTATAGGCTCTGTGGTGCTACCAGAAAAGACCGTAACACCACAGACAAATCAGCCTAAATCCAGACTTTTCTAAAATGGAGGCTACCATCATGATGATTTCAAGATCAGGGGACATTTTGGAAATATTAATAAGTGTGTATTTATCAAAATTTTGATTAAAATGTCAGATCTGCAAGTTATCAACATAACACCACAGACACTAATAAAGTGGTTGAGGGTCATTCTACAGAAACGTAAATTTTTCAGTCCCTTGCCTTTACAGAAATATTACAATTGAAAAACACAGGGTTACTTTTTTATATTTTAAAATAAAACAATGTGTTATTTGAACAATTAGACCTTCTTGAGCCATCAATGTGGCAATATTTGTTTTTTAATTAAAGAATTCCAAGCACCACAAAACTGCCGACAGCCATGTACAAAGGGAAAGTGCTTTATTTTGAGGTCAAAAACAGGTTTTTCTGCCATTTAAAATACAATGATGTATTCATAACTATCAAATTAGAATGTCGTTGAAAAGTTCATTTATTTCAGTAATTCAACTCAAATTGTGAAACTCGTGTATTAAATAAATTCAATGCACACAGACTGAAGTAGTTTAAGTCTTTGGTTCTTTTAATTGTGATGATTTAGGCTCACAATTAACACAACAAATCTCAACAAATTAGAATACTTCATAAGACCAATAAAAAAAAACATTTTTAGTGAATTGTTGGCCTTCTGGAAAGTATGTTCATTTACTGTATATGTACTCAATACTTGTTAGGGGCTCCTTTTGCTTTAATTACTGCCTCAATTCGGCGTGGCATGGAGGTGATCAGTTTGTGCCACTGCTGAGGTGGTATGGAAGCCCAGGTTTCTTTGACAGTGGCCTTCAGCTCATCTGCATTGTTGGGTCTGGTGTCTCTCATCTTCCTCTTGACAATACCCCATAGATTCTCTATGGGGTTCAGGTCAGGAGAGTTTTCTGGCCAATCAAGCACAGTAACACCATGGTCATTGAACCAGCTTTTGGTACCTTTGGCAGTGTGGGCAGGTGCCAAGTCCTGCTGGAAAATGAAATCAGCATCTCCATAAAGCTTGTCAGCAGAAGGAAGTATGAAGTGCTCTAAGATTTCCTGGTAGATGGCTGCGTTGACTGTGGACTTCAGAAAACACAGTGGACCAACACCAGCAGATGACATGGCAGCCCAAATCATCACTGACTGTGGAAACTTCACACTGGACTTCAAGCAACATGGATTCTGTGCCTCTCCACTCTTCCTCCAGACTCTGGGACCTTTATTTCCAAATGAAATGCAAAAAAATGAAATCATACAAATGGCCTTAAGCTATTACCTAAATAAGCTGTGAAAAGATTTTCTAAAACATCGTTGACGGAATGGTCTTGAGAGCGCTGCACGAGCTCGCGGCGCCATTTGCAGGACAGTTCAAAGCGTTCAAATTATTAAAGCGCCAAACGCGAGTAGAATCAGCGCTGAAGCGTGTTACGTGACTTGACCCGGTGACTTTTTATGAATGGCGGTTGAGATTGCAAGTGCTGTGCTGTCATAAAATTCACAACGGTTGTGATGTAATTATATAATAGGCTGTAGTCTGACGCGCTACATGTCTGCTGTTACAGTACTATTTTTAGTTTCGATTCACTGTTAGTGCTAGCTGCTATTGGTTTGAGCTGCTTTAATTTGCATTTGGGAATGCAACATTCGTCATTAGAAATGTTTATAAATCTGTTGTTGTTTACAAAGAGAAGTTTCAGTGTCACATAATCCTTCAGAAATCATTCTGATATGCTGATTTTCTGCTCAAGAAACATTTCTCATTATTATCAATGTTAAAAATAGTTTTGCTGCTTAATATTTTTGTGGAAACAATGATGCCTCTCAAACATTTGTATAAGATTTAAAAAAGAGAAATTAATAATTTTATTCATCATGCATGAAAGTGATAAAAAGTGAGTGAAGACATTTAAAAGGATTTCTATTTAATAAATGCATTAACAAATTTAATTAATACATTTGATAAATGCAAATAAATGCTGTTCATTAAACTTTATATTTATCAAAAAATCCTGAAAAATAGTGTATCACCATTTCCACACAAAATATGAGGCAGCAAAATTGTTTTCAACATTGATAACAATCAGAAATGTTTCTTGAGAGTTAAATAAATTGTAATGATTTCTAAAAGATCATGTGACACTGAAAACTGGAGTAATGAAGAAGAAATTCTGCTTTGCATCACAGAAATAACTTATTTTTAATTTGTAGTAATATTTCACAATATTGCTGTTTTTTTGTTTTGTTTTGTTTGTTTTTTTCTACTTTATTTTGGTCAAATAAATTCAACCTTGATGAGCAGAAGATATTTATTTCAAAATCATTAACTGTAATGTTTCCGAACTTTTGGCAGGTACTTTAATAATAATAACAATTCTATATACTTTACTATAATATATTATAGTACTTTATATTATATTATATTATATTGCTATCGTGATTATTAAATGCTGCTTTTTATTTTTTACATATATATATATTTTTAATAATAAGTGCTGGGAGCGTGGCTTGTGGGCATGACTTGGGGTGTGGTCAGATTTTCCTTCTTTTTCGTCTCTAGCTGATCACGTGCCTGATTCTTCCTTCCAGTCAACTTTGCATTTAATATACTTTGATACAGCACTCTGTAAACAGCCACACCTTTCAGTAATGACCCTCTGTGACTTACCCTCTTTGTGGAGGGTGTCAATGTTCGTCTTCTGGACCATTGCCAAGTCAGCAGTCTTCCCCATTATTGTGGTTTCAAAGAACAAGAGATACCCGGAATTTATACTGTATGGATGGTCATTAATTGAAACTCAAATGTAAATATTCTAATATTTTGAGATACTGATTTTTGACTTTCATGAGCTGTAAGCTCTAATCCTCAAAATTAAAACAATTGTTTTTTAAAGGTTTTACTTACATGTGATGAATCTAAAATATATGAAAGTTTCACTTTTTGAAATGAGTTAGAAGAAAAAACTTTCACGACATTCTAATTTATTGAGATGCACCTGTAGAAAAGGGTCCCGTCCAAACTGTTGCTATAAAATTAGAAGCAAACAATTCCCTAGAATATCACAATATGCTTAAACATTAAGATTTGTACTCATAGAAATGACTAAAGTAGTCAAACATGTTCATTAGAAGGGGGTGACCCAATACTTTTGGCTATAAATACAGGGTTAGGGTTAAATACCTAACCCTGTATTTCAAAATACAGGGCCTAAAATTAACACTCGCCAAGCGCCAAATGCGAGTAAAAACCTGTGTTGGCGAGTACATGTAACAGTGTCAGTCGCCAGTTGGCGGGTAAAACTTTTCTGAAATATAACTGTTACAGGGCGAACGAGACGTGAGGCATGCAGATCCATTTGCAGGCTTTTATTAATAGACAGTCACAAAACAAGCAGGGTCAAAAGCATCAGCAGACAGGTATAACAGACAAGACAGAGAGTAGTCCTAGGGCAAGCGTGGGTCTTCGATCGGTGAACAATATCCAACAGGGCAAGGCAGAGAGATAATCCAGGTACACGAGCAATAATCCAAACAGAGTCCGAACGGGAAGGCAAAGGGTTAATCCAGGAAACACGGGCAGGAAATCAAACACGTGAAATCACACAAGGCAAAGCAAGACTATGACAACTAACTGGGCTCCGTAGAGTAGCTATCACTATCGGCAGAGAGGAAGAGGAAGTCCATGGTTTAAGTAAACTGTGTAATCAGTGCAATCAGCTGTGTGTCATCAGTGCAATGGATTATGGGAAATGTAGTCTTAGGTGACGTGCAACAGTTAGTGTAGTGCAAGAGACCATGTGGTGAGCGAGTGATCTCTGGTGGCGAGTAAACGGAAGTGCATGGACAGGATTGTGACATAGTAGTCCCCCCCCCCCCAAGGAGCGGCTTCCAGACGCTCCTATACAATCCAGGAGGGCGGTGGAGCGGAGGCGGAACAGGGGGAGGGACGGAGGGCCAGGTCCACGTGGAAGTGGAGTGGCCGGGGACTGAGGCAGAGACGGCAGAGCAGGAAGCCTGGGAGGAGCCAGAGGCCAGGACAGGGCCGACCGAGCAGGGGCCCACCAGGGCGGAGCAGACGGAACAGGAGCCCACCAGGGCAGAGTCGATGGGACGTGAGCCCAACAGGGCGGAACAGAAGATCTCCACGGCAGAGCAGATGGAGCAGGAAACCACCAGATCGGAGTAGAAGACCACCACGGCGGGGCAGATGGAGCAGATGACCACCAGACCACCAAACTGGAGTAGACGACCACCAGACAGGAGCAGAAGACCACTTCGGCGGAGCAGACAAACCTGAAAACCACGGCAGGGACTGGGACCTAGGGAACACGAGACAGACAGAGAATCCATGGCCCCAAGGGACGAGGCAGAGAAAAAAAATCATCAATAGGTTCACTGGCTGACACGGGACAGGTTGACAGTTCAAAATCGGGTTAATTGACTGAAACTGGACATGACAGTTCATAAATAGTCTCTATGACAGTGACAGAGTTAACATGAAAGACATGGGATGCATCGATAGTCTCTGGGCTCATGACTGGCAGGTTTAAGGGGTCCAAGGCGGGTTTCTGGGTTGTGACAGACAGGGTAACAAACTCGGTATTGGCCTCCTTGAGAGTGGTTGGACAGACAGACAGTTCAATGTTAGACTCAAGGACTGGAACAGGACATACAGAAAATTCAGGATCTGGGGCATAGACAGAGACTGAAGCAGACAGTTCAGTGACAGAAACTGGCAAGACAGACAGTTCAAAAACAGACTCATTGAGGGGAACTGGACAGATAGATAGCTCAGAATCAAGGTCATTGACGGAAACTGGATAGACATACTGTTCACTAGGGGTATCTTTGGCAATGACAGAGTTAACAGGGCATACAGAAAAATAATTTTCCATGGCAGCGACAGGCAAGATAGACAGTTGGAACTCAGACACATTAGTAGAGACGAGACGAACAGGCAGTTCACAATCAGTTACCTCGGCTAGTTCAGAACAGGGTGATAGTTCAGAGATGGCCTCCTCGGCCAGTTCGGAGCAGGGCAAAGGTTCAAAAGCGGCCTCTGTGGCCATGACAGAACAAACAGAAAGTTCATAGACGGCCTCCATAGTCGTGACAGAACAGGACGAGAGCTCACAAATGGCCTCCATAGCCGTGACAGGGCAGGACGAGGATTCATAGACGGCTGCCATAGCCATGACAGGGCAGGACGAGGATTCATAGACGGCCGCCATAGCTGTGACAGGGCAGGACGAGGATTCGTAGGTGGTTACCACGGACACCTCTGAAGGTTCTGCAGCAGACGCCGCTACCTCTGGAGGTTCTACAGTGGTAACATCAGGAAACAGGTAGAGTTCATTAACTGGACAGGTATAGTGCTCATCTACGGTTCCTTCGACCGTAATATGACGGGCTGGACATGAATTGCTGGGCGCCACCACCATGCAAGGTTCTGCAGCATGCGCCGCCATCTCTGGAGACTTAACAGTGGACCTTGCTACCTCAAGCAGTTCTGTGGTAGTGTACGCAGCCCAAACGCAACATAAAGCAATCTCCATCATGGGAAGCGCTTCAGACAGGGAAATCAGTTCAGGAACAGGAGGGCTAGAGTGAGTGGGTTTGGGAATACCAGCTGCGCATGCAGACACCAGCGGTGCATCCCTCACACTGGATACCAGACTGGGAAATCAAAGAACTGACCTTGAATATCTGGGTGTGATGGACAGGACATGACAGGACTCTGGATGGTCAACGGTGACGTGAAGAGACTCTGGCAGATCAGCGGAGACGTGAAGAGACTCTGGCAGATCAACTCTGACTTGGCTTGACTCACGATGATCGACTGTGACTTGGCTTGACTCACGACGATCGACTGTGACTTGGCTTGACTCCTGAAGATCAACTGTGGTTTGACTTGACTCATGACTGGCAGCAATTACATGAAGGGGTGTTGTTGTGGCCGCCATTTTATGAACGGGCTCCACTGTTGCCGCCATTTTGTGAGTGTGCTCAGGTGTGGCCGCCATTACACGAGTGGGTGCGGTGTCGTGTTCCTCTGCGACACCCACAGTGAACGCTTTAATAACAGTCTTGCAGTGTCCATACCTGGCTAATATCCACATGAGAAGCTGCTGGATCCTTGTGAGGCAGAGTATTCGGTTACGGGGCAAACGAGACGCGAGGCATGCGGATCCATTTGCAGGCTTTTATTAATAGACATGGTCACAAAACAAGCAGGGTCAAAAGCATCATCAGACAGGTATAACACAGACAAGACAGAGAGTAGTCCTAGAGCAAGCGTGGGTCTTCGATCGGTGAACAATATCCAACAGGACAAGGCAGAGAGATAGTCCAGGTACACGAGCAATAATCCAAACGAGGTGCAAACAGAGTCCGAACGGGAAGGCAAAGGGTTAATCCAGGAAATACAGGCAGGAAATCAAACACGAGAAATCACGCAAGGCAAGACTATGACAACTAACTGGGCTCCGTAGAGTAGCTATCGCTAGGAGAGTGATTTACGCTAAACAATACTCGGCAGAGAGGAAGAGGAAGTCCATGGTTTAAGTAAGCTGTGTAATCAGTGCAATCAGCTGTGTGATCAGTGTAATCAGCTGTGTGTCATCAGTGCAATGGATTATGGGAAATGTAGTCTTAGGTGACGTGCAACAGTTAGTGTAGTGCAAGAGTCCATGTGGTGTGCGAGTGACCTCTGGTGGCGAGTAAACGGAAGTGCATGGACAGGATTGTGACAATAACAATGCAATGTAGTGAAAACAACAGACAGTTTTAAAAGGGAATGACAATGATTCGCTCAGCAGTCCGGACTACCCTCCGTAGTCTTCTGAGGTCAGATTTGGTAGCTGAGCTGAACCAGACAGTTATTGAAGTGCAGAGGACGGATTCAATGATGGCGGAGTAGAACTGTTTCAGCAGCTCCTGTGGTAGGTTAAACTTCCTCAGCTGGCGAAGGAAGTACAACCTCTGCTGGGCCTTTCTCACAATGGAGTCTGTGATTGTCCCACTTCAGGTCCTGGGAGATGGTGGTGCCCAGGAACCTGAATGACTCCACTGCAGTCACAGTGCTGTTCATGATGGTGAGTGGGGGGAGAGCAGGGGGCTTCCTCCTGAAGTCCACGATCATCTCCACTGTTTTGAGCGTGTTCAGCTCCAGGTTGTTAAGACTGCACCAGACAGCCAGCTCTTTAAGCTCCAGTCTATAAGCAGACTCGTCACTGTCCTGGATGAGGCCGATGACTGTGGTGTCATCTGCAAACTTAAAGGGGTCTTTAGATGTGCAGTCATTGGTGTAGAGGGAGAAGAGTAGTAGGGAGAGGACACAACACTGAGGGGCGCTGTACGGGTGCTGGATGAGTGCTTTCCCAGCCTCACTAGCTGATGCCTGTTTGTCAGGAACTCTTTTTCAGTAACCAATGCAGATGATAATTAATTTTTTTAGCACCTTTGAAGCATTTGTAAAAATAATAATAATAATACACTAATAATAAACTTAATAAAAGTTAGAAAAAATGGCAATGTTAGGAAAGATAAAGGTTTCTTATATTTCAGAAGTGGGAATCGAACCGTATTCCTCCTTGTCAGTGTTACAACCTGAAATTTGGAGAGGAAAGTACTTTTCAGAAAAATATGACAATTTATTAACAACAAAACATAAAAATTGCACAGTGGCTCTTATATTTTCCTTCTCTCTCTTTTTCCACTTCTTTTCTATTTTTTCCCTTTCATTTCATTCCCCTTCTTCTTCCTTTCTCTTCTTTCTATAAAAAAATATATATTTAAGTTGATGTTTATCTTAGTTCACACTGTTGCATTCGTCGATGTACCGTTCAGCGACTAACTCCATACAAGGCCGCAATGTCTTTAACTTTAAGACCATACATAAGATACCCCTCTATGGCCTCGTCAGGGATCTCCACGGCCGGTCGTCCCACTGCCCTTGGCAGAGATGAAGATAAGCGATCTTCCACCACTCTTTGCCACAAGGTGGCACTTTATAATTATAGCCGTTACATACATGACCATTCTGTCACCAATGGAATTTTGGTTCCTTGCCGCTGTCGCCTCTGGCTTGCTTAATTGGGGACACTTATTTTCCAGCGATATCGCCTACATGATTGCACAGATACTATTTAAACTGAACTGAGCTGTTCGATGACCAAACATCACACAAAATATTCATTATTCATTATCAGTAGAATGAAACAACACCACATGTTGATGTTGGCATAAATGTGGGCTGTTTGGTGATTGCTAACTGCGTTTTTATTTTGAAACATGCCGTGTTCACATTTAATTAATTAAATCACAGTTGTATAAAGTTTAACAATCACATTTAAGCAATAGGACAATTCCTATTTTTCCATCCCTGGACTTAAAATTGAGACTTTGAAACAGCACTTTTGATGGAACACAGTGACTGAATCTAAAACCTTCAGCTGACACACAGATTACATCCAGGAAAGTTACTGAACTCGCACTGTATGAAGTTATAGAAAGTTGTCCGATCCAGTTCCTTTCACACAGCAATGTTGTTTCTCTTGTTAATCTGCACGTTAACATAAAGACACTCTTGTGCTGGGCTTCTTTACTAGCGAATGCATTGTACATTCCACTTACAGTATATCGGTGGAACATACCAACTATACAGACTGTGTGGGGGAACCTAAACTGAACCATTCACTATATAGGCTACTACAACGAGGTCGTCGCTGAAAATGAGTGTGTTTAAAGAATGCTGTTGTTACTGCTGTAAACTCTCATATAAATAATTTATTCGAAAAACAATTTCTCTGCAGCAAGTGGGCCCCCTTTCCAGTGTAGGCCCCTGGGCTTCAGCCCCTTGAAGCCCGTGCATTAATGCGCCCCTGTATATATGTGTAAAAATCTTCTGAAAAACCACTATTCCTCTGTTCACACTCCACTTCATCTGCCAGTGAATTCAACGATCTTATCAGATCTCCAGCCGCCATGTTTCGAACGATCTAAACGTAACACGCTTTCACCAATCCCCGCCTTGACGCAATGATTGACGGAGGGTGGGCGTGGTCAGCTCGGAATGCATTTTCAAAGCCGCACTGAATTTTGCTACAAATATCCCACGGCGTCATGATGAAAATGCAATCGTAAGTGTCCTAACTGTTAGTCTAAATGCATTTAGGACAAATAACATTTAAATGATAATTTTGCTACTATTTCTGCTTGGACATGTTACACATATCAAATCAATTTGGGTTATACATTTTCATTTTAATTTCGCAACTTATAAAGCGTTAAAACAGTATGGCAAATGTAAATAATATAATTTCATTTTCATTTTCCTTCTGCACCAAACTTTGCACATGTGTGTAATGGAAAATGTAAATTTAAATACAGAAATACATTGCCATTTTGAATATTACATTGCAAATTGAATTTTGCTACACATATGCTTCCATAGTTTTATACATACGGGCCCTGATATTCAGTGAAAGTAGTCCACTGAATTAGCTTTTCACCAATTTTAATAGATAAAACAACATAAATTATCATTTTGAATATACATTTTGTAATGATTTGTAAATCTTTAATAAACAGAACTGCCCATTTCTCATAAAGTCACTCCTGTACATCTTCACATGTATCACTACATCAAGAGCCAGTAGTGAGAATGATGTACAGAGTTTATCAGAACATCATTGAAGAGCAGGACTGCACGATTAACCAGAGTCTGACTAAAACAAAGCTGAAGCTGAAGCTGAAGCAGACTCAAGGACTGATGTGATGATTCACAAATATCACTGTCTGCAATGAAACACCTTTGGTTTACTTTTTGATGTTAGAAATTAACTCAAATTTTCAGCTTCTTAGGGAATTGAATCTTACGATCCAGTTCAATTTGATTTGATTGAACTGATTCAAAATGTATAGCTTACACTTTATCAACTAGTCTTCCAGCATCGTAGTCAAATTTATTGTGTCTTATCAATTCTGTTGGTATTACTCCGTGGCCAATGATAATACAAACAAAATGGTAATTTTATTAACTATGAACAAGGTAACAAAGATCGACAGCTCAAGGCAGTAACTTATCAAGCACATAAACACAAACACTGCTCTTTAAAATGAAACAAAAGTTTATTTGAGCTACTCTAATACATTAAACTAAACTAAAACACATGGAACTAAATCAATGAAACACACACACACACACACACACACACACACATACTGAAGATGAGATTTACGGAGTTTGCATGAAGTTCCCAAAATTCTAGAACCTGCTACTAGATCTTTAGATGTTGTAGCTTATCTTTACTGCTTTAAGATTTATCACCAGTTTTCCAGCAAGAAAGGAGATTTTGTTTGTGAGCTGACAGCGGGTTTCCTTGATGGCTTGTCAATTCTTTGTGTCACCAGTTTTTTAAGCGGGCTGATTTGGTCCATCCCTCGACGTTATCTTCCAATCAAATTGTCCCTTCAGGGCAGGGCCACGGCCCATACAGTTCCTCTTCGTGCATAACTTAACATACTACTTAACAGATTAAAAATAACGTTATATCTATCATTGTTTTTATGGATCTCGTGAGAAGATAGCAGATCAGGACAGGAAACCGGCCGAGACACTTGGGCGCTATGTTGATCATTAATTAAGTTTACGACTGCAGACGGCTGAGGGCAGACTCTTTAGATTCTTCTTCGAATGAGTTGATTCAATAGTTTATTTGTTTGTCCGTTCAATGAGGTCCTACAATGTCATTTAATGGTTTTATATCACAAATGTAATGGTTGCACATTTTAAAGTTGTGGTTGCATGTGCATTAAGCATTCATTATGTTAATGCATCTTTGTTCATTTACTCATTATCTGACAGAATCACTCTCCATTAGCTGCTGTTTCCGGCGTGAATTCAGACTATAAAAGAACGACCATCAGCTCACAGACACCATCATCTACTGATGAACATCTTCAAGCCACAGTCTGATCCAGGTAACATCATGTGTATATTGTTTAATGTAGCTTTGGGGGTGTTCTTTCAGGTCCTTGTCTGAGCCACTTCTCATTTTAGGGGTTGTGTTCAATAATGAGGCGATCAGCTCATAAACATCTGTCTTGTAATTGTCATTATGATTGCAGATCATGTTTTCTCGTGTATGAGTTCATATGGTGTTAACTATATTTGTATTTCAGCCTCTGGTATCACTGATTGTTTGTAGTTAATCAAATTAATTAATTACAACTGAGTTCACAAAGCAGCAAGAGAATTAGGAAAGTCAGAGCATTTGTGCTTTCTCTTAGTGTTTTTAGGTTTCTTATTTGACTGAGGAAGTGAAAAACACTGACTACGTTTACATGGACATCAATAATCCGATTTTAATACGATTAAGACAATACTCTGATTAAGAGTCTACCATGTAAACCTAATCCAGCTAAAGTCATAATCGAAGTAAACACAAATCGAATTAAGACATGTGGAGTATTCCTATTTTAGTCACAATATTGAAGTGCAGTACAGACATGTAAACACCTTAATCACACTATTACCGTCGTGTAGGACTTGTCGCCGCATTTTGCGACAGGATTCACTCACGGCATTGATCAGCCGTTTGACGACAAATAAAAGAGCTTCAACACCGCCGTCGTCTGTATGCACGTACAAACAATTAACTGCACTTGAAGCTTTCATAAAATTAAAAATGAAACACCCAAAACTGTATATGGCATCATCACGAAGACGAACTATATGTTTATACGTGAAATTCTTGAGGGGACGTCGGATGGCGTTGCGTGGTGACGTAATGACACGTGCCATTAATCGATCTATGTACTATAACATGTAAAACGGGAACATGAAAGGATTATTCTAAAAGCAACTCATGTAAACACCTTAATCATAATATTGTCTTATTCAGAATAAGGTAAATAATTATATTACTGATGTCCATGTAAACGTAGTCAGTGTGAACAATAAACTAGAAATCATTTTAAGTGTATTTGGGTAGTTGTGCCAGAACATTTTTTTAATTTAGAGTTTTCTTACCTTAAACTACCCTTTTTCATGACCCTTTTCAGCCTTAATTACAGTTTAACAGTCATTACCAATCATTTATATAACATTGAGTGAAACTTTGACATTGACCGAGTGTTTAATTAGTGTTGGAGCTGAACTCTTGTCTAGTCTGAGTTGGATCATGTACACTCTTCATCTGTTTCTGTGGATTCCTGCAAGAAAAGTCTGTTTATTTGATTTGTCATTGATGTTATTGTGTTCTACTCACCGCTCTCGTCTTATTTCAGCGTATGTTACAACTGTTGCTCAATAAACAGCATTCACTGCAGCTTCTCCAGTCGTCTTGATCCTTACCTGACTGTAAGATCTCACTATTTCAGTTAGAAATGACACAGTTAAACTTGTCTACTAAATGGACTAAATCTTAATTCACTTTTGTTTGTATCTCACCTATGTTCTCCATCAGATCAACAGCGTTTGGAGTGTGTTTTTACGGTGTGGAGTTGATGGCCGTGGAAAATGTGACGCTGAATGTTCTCCTTTGACTTCTCTGTGGAAAAAGAAACGCAAACCAACTGGACAAGTTCTGTCATAAATGTAAGTCGTTCAGTATTTATTGCTTGTTTATTTAACTATTTTATTACAGCAGTGTCACTCTAGCAGTTGTGCTGTTATACAGAATTTTCAGAACAACAACGTTGAAATAAAACATTTTAAAATATTTTGTTAACCTTTATCCTTTTATAATGTATGTGGTTTTTAATGTATAATGTATTTTGAACATTTTACAGGGATATTTAAACTAAAAATGAAAATCCTGTCATCATTCACTCACCATCATCTCGTTCCAAAACCTGTAAGACTTTCTTCATATTCAGAACACAACTGAAGATATATTTAATGAAATCTGAGAGATTTCTGTCCCTTCACTGACAGTCAACACAGAGTTCATAAAGAAACCCAGATGAATTGAGCGGTTCAGTCTGCATCTTCTGAAGAGACTTGATCAATTTATATGATGAACAGATTTAATTTAGGCTTTTATTCACAGATAAACATGAATCAGCGCACACAGTAGTCATGACAAACAGAAGCTCAAGCACACTTGTGTGTCAGAATCAATGAGGATCATTCTTGTGTTTCGCAGCACGTTTGAGATCCGGAAGAACCAATGAGCTTCTGTTTATGTTTGCTGATCAGTGTAAATATGTGAATAAAAGCCTAAATTAAATCTGTTCATCAGATAAAGTGATCAAATCTCTTCAGAAAGTTTGGACTAAACCTCTCAATTCATATGAATTAGTTTAATGAAGTTTTTGAATCATCAAACTGGTCGTTGCATTGACTGTCAGTGGAGGGACAACAATCTCTCAGAACTCATTAAAAATATCTTTATTTGTGTTCAGAAGATGAACAATTTTTCCAGGTTTGAAACAACATGAGGGTGTGTAAATGATGACACAGTGTTCATTTCTGTGTGAACTATCCCTGTAACATCACACATCACCCATTTGAATGGCAACATTAGACAAAAGAAACATGTTTTTACAAATAATACGATTTTATAATGAGAAATTGAAGCATTTCTTACATAATGAAACTAATGACTGGTTTGTTATTTAGTGCTTCCTCTCAGGAATTTGTGAAACAATGGCACAACATAACACCAGCATCAATGACTCAACTGCATCAAATGATGATTCACTCTTTAGGGAGTCGAGGGAATTAATATGGAAACAAGAATATGCAGAACTTGTGTTTATCCGTGTTCTTTCAGTCATTGAGATTCCAGTCATGATCTTAACTCTGATTGGGTTGTGTTTCATCATCAAATCACAGCCTGCTGCTTCAGTTTTTGTCAGTAATTTGATACTTTCAGATCTCATACAGGTCATTTGTATATTAAAACGAGCAGCAACAACCTCATGGTCATATGAACTGTATAGTGCATATCTCTATTCTTTGATTGTGGGTCTGTATTTTATGGCATGTGTTGCTTTTGAACGATATCTTCTGGTTTCTCATCCTATCTGGTACAAATCTCACCATTCACTCAAACTCTCCTGTTTTATTTCTGTGATCATCTGGTTTGTGCCTCTGATCTTTGCATTGCTCTCTTATTTTTCTAATACTATTCTAACCCCTGTGTATAGCGTGTTTAATTCCCTACATCATAATCATTCTCTGTTTTGCTGGCACTTGGCGAGGTCTTTCTCACTCAATATCACTGACTGCTCTTCAGCGCAAATTAATTTTGGGCAGTTTGTTCCTGGTGCTGTTGACTTACACATTTCTCATTCTCCCTTATGTGATTATGCTATTGATTTCAAATTATATTGAACTGATTGTAGAATTTTCTTCCTATTACAGTTTTTTTAACTTTTACTTCTATACACGATTGCTCATGTATGTGAATCCACTTGCTGACTGTGTGCTGTACTTGTTCATAAGGCCTGATGTTCGTAATATGATGAAGTCTGTTCGCTGCTGTTGTAGACGTCAGAGTTTGAATCACAACCAGGATGAACACTCTGTAGTGAATCCACAAAACAGCTGCTGTACTGTAGTGTGCTGTATTTCAGCTCAAAAGCCTGAATCTCATTCACTAAACACCTGCAGCTCAGTTTAACCTGCTGCTAAATGAGCTGAAAAACACTGAGCTATATTGAAATGAAGTCAGTGTCAGTTTTTACATCGCAAGCACACTTAATTTCTAGTTTAATGCTATTATGACATTTATGCTTGTTAGCTGATTTTTCCTAATGTGACGAGTCGTCTGCCTCCCCCTAATGATCATCATCACCCCGTCCCTTAATCACGCTCCCGAGAGAGGAGGGTCTGGTGGTGAATGGAGTGCGTTTAAGTGCATGATTAAAGAAAAGTATATTAGAATTGCATTAAGTGAAGTTTGCAAAAGTATAAAATATTAAGCAGCACTAGAAAATTACATTGCAATCTAAAGAGTTTAATGAGCTGGTAAATCATATTGTTGTGAGTTTTGTAGAAGTGTGCTGTATAGATGACTGTATTGTTGTTTCTTCACTGTTAGAGACTGTCTTGCATTCTCTCTTTTTTGTATATTAAAGAGCTTACTGTTCTCCGGCGTCTGTTTCTGCCTCAAATAACTGTTGATGGTGAACTGTACATGAGTTAAAATGTGTAAGTTCAAGTTTATTTATAAAGCACATAATAATACAACAGTGTTTAAACAATACAACAGTCAAAAATATAACAAACACAAATAACTACAATTAAAAGATATACAAGACATCTTCTCTCAGACACTTAAAGGGATAGTTCACCCAAAAATGAAACTTCTGTCATTAATCACTCACCCTCATGTCGTTCCAAACCCATAAGACCTTCGTTCATCTTCTGAACACAAATTAAGATATTTTTGATGGAATCCGAGAGCTTTCTGACCCTCCCATAGACAGCAATGCAACTGTAATGTTCCCAGGATCAGAAACATAGCAAGGACATCGGTAAAACAGTCCATGTGACATCAGGGGTTCAACCGTAATATTATGAAGCTATGAGAACACTTTGTGCGCAAAGAAAACAAAGAATGACTTCAACAATTGAACAATTCTTCTCTTCTGCGTCACCATCAAGAGTATTGTATAAGCATGCATGTGCTGATGCGCTGTGCCTTGTTTACAAGCAGAGAAAGACACACGCAGACAGATCAACCTTCCAGTGAGTGAAAAACAAGGCTTTCTCAAAAATTAGCAAAGGTGACGCTGAAAACAGAGTTTTCTGAGATGAATGGGTGGGAAAATACACATTTATTCTTCCTGCATCGAGCTGTATGAGTGTGTCTCATTTGCTCGTCAAAAGTGGAAACATTTAATGGCATTACAAAACTAAACATGAACACTTTGAAGAAACTTACCCTCAACAGTCCAAGGTAAGGACACGAGAAATAAACCAGCTTGAACCCCAGTGTGAGCGATCTACACGGGTCGTGTCTCACTCACCGCCCAACAATGAGCATTTTAGATGGAAAAGAAGACATGAACAGAGAGAAAACAGCCACAAGAAGAGCTGCAATGTTAGCACGGGATGTGCAGTCATACTTGACGGTCGTGTCTCACTCACCGCCCAACAATGTACAGCATTTTAGACTTTGGAAAAGAAGACTGATGAACAGAGAGAAAACAGCCACAAGAAGAGCTGCAATGTTAGCCCGTTATTAATGACAAAGCTCAGCTTGTGGTGTACATCAGATTTTACCATGCAGAGAAGAAAGGTTTCATTGAGGACCTCGTAGGACGGCGTAACTTTGGCAGCTGATGAATCAACTGTTATTATGGGTATCGTTGACAAAGTTTTAAGCTTGTGGTGTACTACTACTCTTATCAGATTTACCATGCAGAGAAGAAATCGTTTCATGAGGACCTCGCTTTAACGGTATTCTTATCGGTACTTTTTGTTATTTATATATATACATACATACACATATATGTATGGGAAATATATATTTCTATGATAGAGGTTTTAGCAGTACTACTACTCTTACGATATGGCTTTATATTCTGATCCGTGTAAATAAATATTTAATTAAATAAATATAAAACATCAATTTGTACGGTATTCTTAGCAGTGTGTTATTTATATAATACATACATACAGGCATTTTTTGTGTTTTATATACATAAGATAAGATAGAGTAAGATTAGAACAAAGAAACAAACTGACAAATATACCATTTATTGTGTGTGTATTTGATCGTTTGGACGCGCCCGAAGTAAATAAATATTTAATTAAATAAATATAAAACATCAATTTTGGAGCGCGCCGCGCACGCACACACACACACACGCAGTGTGCAAACAAACACACACGGCAAACACATTTTTTACACACACGCACACACACACACGCGCACGCACGCACAAACAAACACACACGCGCAAACACATCACACACGCGCAAACACATACACACACACATAAGATAAGCACACACACACTCGCACACACACACACACACACACGCGCGCAAACACATACACACGCACACAACAAAGTTAAACAAACTGAGGACAAAGCGTCTCTCATTTATTGTGTGTGTATTTGTACTTCCAACATTTCATTATGGACGCGCCCGAAGCTTGAGCGCGCCGCGCACGCACACACACACACGCGCAAACAAACACACGCAAACATCCAGCAATTTAGCACACACTGACACACCAGACGCACAAACAACACAGCGCATTTTACAACAATCGACAGACGATTGACGCGCAAACACATACACAGCACACACACACGTTAAGTTTTGGCAAACACATCAGGGAGGAACGAATGCGCGCCGCTGTGAAGAGAAGGAAGTTGTTCAGCCTGAGGAAACACGGCTATAATCGTGTAGAAGAAAAAAACATTAAATAAACTGTACTTCCAACATTTCAATAAACAGCCATGTCCAGGCCAATTTAAAGTAACTAAAGACGGCATGTTTTACAACAATCGACAGTTATTTCTCTCTTCTACATAAATTGAGGGCTTATGTTGCGCGTGCTGAACTCACCCACGTAAGTTTTGGTGAGCAGGGATCGCGCGAATGCGCCCGCTGATTTGAAGAGAAGGAAGGTGCAAAAATAGAAGAAACACGGCATAGACAAGAGTTTGAATATTAGCATAAAAAAACATAAAAACAGCTAAATAAACTGCGGGATATAATAACAGCCACAGGCTAAAGTAAGATAATGTGTATATATATGGTTAGTTCTCTCTTCTATCATAAATGTATGTGCTTATGTTGCGCGTCTTAATTTCTCACCCACGTACCGAGCAGATCGCGCCTGATTGGGAATAACAAAAATGCATCATAGACAAGAGCTTATCGAATATTACTCCGGTCTTTCATAATTTAGCCCCGAGACCGATTAAATACTCTGGCGGGATATAAGTTTCGGTACCCATCCCAAGATAATGTGTATATATATACATTAATAAATGTATGTGTGTTTTCTTAATTTCTCCAACGATACAGAACGTTAACGTCAGAGCAGACTCCGGTCTTTCATAATTTAGCCCCGAAGATTAAATACAGTTTCGGTACCCATCCCTACTCACAACACACACCAGAGGAGAAGACATTTACTCGGATATAAAAGAGACACAAAGAGAGATCAGCCTGAAACATGTTGTGTTCATCAGCACTGATGGAGCTCCTCCATGACAGGAAAAGAAAAAGAGCAGTGATCAGGGACCCCCTCCCTGCTTACCGTGGTGATGAGATTCATAGCAGACGTCACTCAATGGCTGGATGTCTAAGTGGTGCCCGCAGAATAAAGTCGTATAGATGACTGTATTGTTTCTTCTTCAGTGTTTTTGTATATTAAGGAGTTTACTGTTCTCCGGTGTCTGTTTGTGCCTCTACTTATTTGACAAATAACTGTTGATGGTGAACTGTATGTGAATTAGGATTTTTAAGTTCAAGTTTATTTATAAAGCACATAATAATACAACCAGGATAGGCAGTATTTCAAATACATGTATTTAAAATATGTATTTGAAATACAAAATACTATTTTGTATTTAAATACCACTGAAAAAATCTAATGTATTTTGTATTTAAATACATTTAATCTTAGTGTTTTTGTATTTTCAAAATACATAAAATAGTTTTTGCCAATCAACCTCTTTATTAGACTGCTGATTTCCTGTATCAACTAGTCCAGACATGCCACTTTCATGCATGTGAGCTGCAGCTGTATGACTCCATCTAGAATTGGGTAAGCAAGTTTTCTGAATTTCAGAAGTCTGATTACAAGCTTGTCACATTCAAGTGCTGTTGGAAAAAACAGGAATCATGGAGGACGTTAGGTTTCCTGGGAAAATCTTATTAAAACCAAAATTTTAGATATCTAAGGTATTTAATTTTGACATTTGTTGACAACCATATAAACATTCTCAGAGCTATCTATATAGTTAGCTTGTTGATGATTCTGGATTTTCAGTCAGTTTTGCTGTGTATAAACATACAAAATGCTTGAAATGGTTATTGCACTACGGTGTGCATGATTTTAAAGGGGTCATATGATGCGATTTCTTGTTGTCCTTTTCTTTAGTGTGTTATGTAGCTGTTTGTGCATGAATAAGATCTGCAGAGTTACAAAGCTCAAAGTCTCCCACAAAAGGATTTATTCTGTCTAAAAGAGAAGGCTGATTAAAAACGGCTAAAACACCTCATTTAAACACGCCCCCACATGTCTATGTAACGATGTCCTTGCAAATACATCTGTGCATCATCACTGTGTCTGTCACGCGACTCTGTTCCCCTCTCGGGCTTGAACTGATGGTAAAACGAACTGAAAGCTGAAGCTCGCGATTATGGTAAGCTCCGTTACATTTCCGATGTGTGCTTGTGGTGTTCAGCCAATCACAATGCACTGTGTCAGCTGGCCAATCAGAGCAGACTGTGCTTGTCGGAAGGAGGGACTTTGTAGAAAACGATGCGTTTGAGAGAGGCGGGGCATAGAGGAACTACAGTTATGTACAGTATTTGGAAAATAATGTGTTTTTTGAGCATTAAAGCATGTCAACATATTCTGTTACACCAAACACACAAAATAATGATCTTTAAAATAGCATCATATGACCCCTTTAACATTAAAACAAAGTGATCTTGCTTTTGTGGGAGAGAAAAAAAACACCTGTCCCAGCAGCTACTGTTTTCCCCTTCACCATGTTTATGGCCTTCACAACTTAGAAACTTGGGTATAAAAATTATCTCAGGCCGTGCCCCCCCAAACGAGTTACTGTGCCCCCCACTTTCCATCCTCTCCCCTTCTTGCTGAACGTGATCGATTTCAAAAGCGAAAGTGAAACCGATAAAACAGCGCACATAAGAAAGCGATTACACGCTTTAGCGAGCGTCAGCACCTGCATGCAACACACACACACAACGTGATTTGTGCCCCCACTAGAAATTCAAATGCCCCCCTGATGGAGGTGTCCTGGCGCCGGCTCTGACCTAGTAAGACCTTGATTAGCTGCTTCAGGTGTGTTTAATTAGGGTTGGAGCTAAACTCTGCAGGACACCGGCCCTCCAGGACTGAACATGGTGACCCCTGACCTAGCTAGTCAAATGTGTTCATTAAACTTTAAGCATTACTGGTTGCTATGCCAATACGACAATATATATGTTGGCGATGATATAAAGTGTAAATCGACTGAACTTTTTCTATACCATTTATTTATATTTGTGGTATGCAAATATATCTGTGGAGCTTGGGCAGGAGTTATTGACACGTCAGAGTGATAAAGAAACATGGATAAATGAGTAAGACGCAGCTTTCTGTGTGTGTATCCCAAGACACAGATAACTATAATGCTAATAATAAAGATATGAAGTTCAAAAAATTGTTCTAGGGTATACTCACACTAGGCACAGTTGCCTTGTACTAAAACCCAAGCACGGTTGTCCTTTCACTAACAGACAGATATCAGAGGATTATTACAGAGGCAGCTGAGGTTAATGGTGGAATTTGCAGCTTTACTCGCAAACTACAATACATGTTCATCAATAAGATGAGAACCAAACCCATTATAAATCTAAATGTACTCAAATTAAATTAATTGAAAAGTGTGACATCCAAGTAGTAATAAATATTTTTGCTGTCATAATGATAACAATAGCATACAAAAATAGTAAATTAACTGTTCCATGCTCAGTGCGGTTAGAGATCACACTACATGTGTACCGCACCCGAGCCACCTCTTCAAGCAGGCCAGGGCATGGTTAAATGAACCGCACTGGACACGGTACAGAGCAGTCACACTTGTGAAATGAACTGGACTTTGGGGGTCAATCGTGCTCAAGCACGGATCAGATCCCCTAGTGTGAGTACATCCTAAATCTAAGTGAATAGCAGATAGCACACCACAACTATAACCATAACAGCACAAAACATGATGAATGATAAAAACATTGACAGCCAATCAGAATCATTTCTGCTTTAAAGAGCTTGAGCATTTAAAGTGACAGATGACACAACTGCATTGTATACTTAGAATACACTAATATAGTTATCTTTATAATTATCGTTCTTGGTGTAAACAGGCCTTAATAGTGTTACTTCACTGGATGGCCAATTTCACATGTATTTTGTGTATTTTCAAAATACAAAATACTGTATTTGTATTTAAATACATTTTCCCACACAGTATTTTGTATTTGTATTTAAATACATTTTTCCACACAGTATTTTGCATTTTTATGTAGTTTTTGTATTTGTGCCCATCTCTGGGAACTTCCTTGGTCAAATTTCAGAGGAATAAATACACAGTGATTTCCTCTCATTCTTGAAAAACTATATTTTAAATTTTCTTTTTAAAATGTAATTTATTTTTCCACTCAGTTAATTTACATAGTTGACTGGTGTTAGAACATGGTAAAACTTTAAAACTTTATAACTCAGTAGTAGCAGCAGCTGACTGAATGAATGCATGCTAGAGGCTGTAGGTTTTACATATTTAAATATTTTTGACAGATTTATTGTAATTTTTTATTAAAATGTTTTGTCAGTTTTAGACTCTCCCACTGACTTATTTGTTTCTCAAATTATGCCTTTGTCGTAATTCAGTTCATCCTCCACCACTGTAGAGTTACAGTCGTCTGGACAGCAGGAACAGAGATAGCTGGTGAAAACGGTGTGACGGTACAGTATGAAGACAATCCAAGGACAGATAGAAGAGAGAGGCTACTGGAGGAATAAAGCAGAGTTTATTTTAGCTGTGGCAGGAAATGTGGTTGGACTGGGCAACGTGTGGAGGTTTCCGTACCTCTGCTACAAGTACGGAGGAGGTATGAGGTGGCCTAAATACACAAAGTGTTGGGTTTTTGTTTTGTTTTTCAGATTTCATTAAATTAGTTTTGGTTTCTGTTATATATTGTTATAGTATTGCATGTATTTAACAGCACACTCTGTCTTGGCATTCTGTCAGTGATATTTTAATAATATATTATTGTACTGGTATGCTCTCAGGTGCATTCCTGATTCCCTACCTGGTGTTTGTGGCTACTTGTGGGGTGCCTCTGTTCCTGCTAGACACAGCGATGGGACAGTACACACAGGAAGGAGGCATTACATGTTGGCGTCGTCTCTGTCCACTGGCTGAGGGTGAGAGTCATAAAGCAGCAAAAATGTAAAATCCTTCAATGAGCTAAAGGCATTTTAAAACATTTATTAACATATGCTTTACTGTATTTCAGGTATTGGCTATGCAGGGCAGCTCATTCAGATGTACGGCTGCATGAATTACATCATCATTCTGGCCTGGGCGCTTTTCTACCTCATCTTCTCTTTCAGTTCCCAACTTCCATGGGCCAGCTGTGACAACAAGTGGAACACAGGTGATTATGTGACCCTCATATAAATAAAAAATATCTCACATTATTTGAATAATATGCTGTAATAAAAAGTTTTTTTCTCTGTCGTAGATGACTGTGTGAATCTTGCTGCAAAGAATGTGACCATCAAATGGACAACACGGATTAACTCAACCTCTGCATCTACTGAGTTCTGGGAGTAAACACAAATTATGATATTTTTACAGCTAACTACATACAAGTGTTTTTATGTGCATAGAAAATACATTTGTGCACAAGCAATCTGAGTCTTACCTGACTATTCTGCATTAACCAATTTTATAGCAATAAGGTAAATAAATAAATAAAACATTTAATTTATTATAACAAAAAGCATACAATTTATCTCTGTCTCTATTTATCATATCAAATTATACAGACGCAGAGTGCTGGCTCTCTCTGGTGGTATTGAGGAGGTCGGCAAGATAAACTGGGAGATTCTTCTGTGTCTCATTGCAATGTGGATCGTATGTTATTTCTGCATCTGGAAAGGAGTCAAATCTACAGGCAAGGTGTGTAAATGTGAAACTTTATTGGTGTCTATTATTTTTTTCGAAGGTAAATAAATAAGTTGTGTGTCAGAACGTACACAAAAGATCTTCCTTTGTAATAAAAATTTAGTTTGTTCATATTAAATTAATATGACCCTTTCTTGTATTGTGCCTGTAGGTGGTGTATTTCACAGCTACATTTCCTTATGTCATGTTGCTGGTCTTGCTGATTCGTGGTTTGACTCTTCCTGGAGCTCTGCATGGGATTGTGTTTTACCTGTACCCTGAACCGTCCCTTCTCGCTGACTCACAGGTAACCAGTGTTGGGGGTAACACATTACATGTAACTCAAGTTATTCTTGTACCAAGATGGCGGCGCGTTCAGACGCAGCGGCTACTCCGGGTCCTAGAAACGGTGTTTTTATGTCTGTTAGTCTCGTCTCCTCGTCTTCAAACTGTCTGACTTTATCAAAAAATCAAAGGACAAACACCCGGAAACACATCTATGATCGCCAGAGCCTCCTGGATATCGGCAATGTGTACAAACATCAGCTTTCACCGGCGACTACTGAGAAGCTACAAGGCCTCTGTCTGCTGCTGAAGCCGGACCCCGAGACCGCGGCCTCGCCTACTGATGCTACCCGCACAAAACGGCGACGCCGGCGGTGTGAGAGGGGACAGAAGCGCGGCAAGCGTGGAGGTATTCGAGCTAGGCTAAGGGCTAACCCAACTAGACCAGCGATTCCATCACTCATGCTCTCAAACATTCGCTCTCTGGAAAACAAACTGGACTTAATTCAACTCAGCCGTTCTACACAGCATGAGACAAGGGATTGTTGTGTGTTTGTTTTCACTGAAACATGGCTAAACGACAACATCCCGGACTCCGCCATTCAGCTTAACGGACTTTCCTGCTGCCGAGCGGACAGAGATTCATCACTGTCTGGTAAGACTCGCGGGGGCGGATTGTGTGTGTATATCAACAAAGAATGGTGTAACAATGCTGCGGTATTATCAAAACACTGTTCATCGCTGGTGGAGTTTATGGTTGTGAAATGTCGACCGTTCTATCTGCCGCGGGAGTTCACGGCCATTGTTATTGTCGCGGTGTACATTCCCCCGTGTGCAAATGCTAAGGACGCGCTTCGTGATCTGTACAGCGCCATCAGCGAACAACAAACAAATAACCCCGACGGCTTTTTCATCATAGCCGGCGACTTCAACCACGCTAACTTAAAGACAGTTTTACCAAAGTTCTACCAACATGTGAACTTTGCAACAAGGGGAAATAACACACTGGACTTTGTTTACACAACAGTGAAAAACGCATACAAAGCCGAACCCCGCCCCCATCTCGGATACTCGGACCACATCTCTGTTATGCTAACCCCAGCATACAGACCACTTCTCAAACTGGCCAAACCGGTTCAAAAGCAGATCACGGTATGGCCAGACAATGCTACCTCAGCACTGCAGGACTGCTTCCAGGACACAGACTGGAACATGTTTAAAGAGGCGGCCACCTATAATAACCATACAGACCTGCAGGAGTACACTGAAACTGTGATTGCTTACATCAAATACTGCATTGATGATGTGACAGTCACCAAGACCATCACCACACGTGCAAACCGGAAGCCATGGATGACAGCAGAGGTTCGTGGGCTGCTAAAAACCAGAGATGAAGCGTTCAGATCAGGAGATAAAGCAGCCCTCAAAACAGCAAGAGCCAATCTGTCCCGTGGCATCAAAAATGCAAAACAGTCATATGGCAATAAAATCAATAATCATTTCACAAACAGCAGAGATACACGGAGCCTGTGGCAAGCCATTCAGACCATCACTGACTACAAGCCCCCGCCACAGGCCTGTGATGACGACACATCCCTCCCAGATGTACTCAACCACTTTTATTCACGGTTTGAAATGCAGAACGACACACCTGCACAAAAACTTCCCACACCTCCCAACGACCAGGCACTCTGTCTGTCTCCAGCCGACGTAAGGAAGACCCTATCTAGGATTAACCCACGCAAGGCTGCGGGTCCTGACAATATACCTGGCCGCGCACTGAAAGACTGTGCTGCACAGCTGACAGATGTCCTAACAGATATCTTCAACACCTCGCTGAGCCAGGCAGTCATCCCCACATGTCTCAAATCCACAACGATCATACCGGTACCAAAAAAATCACCTGTGTCCTGTCTAAATGACTACCGTCCCATAGCACTGACTCCAATCATAATGAAGTGCTTTGAGAGGCTAGTCATGCACAACATCAAAACCAGCCTCCCCAACACACTCGATCCGCTCCAGTTTGCATACCGCCCAAACCGCTCTACGGATGATGCAATTTCCTCCACCCTCCACCTGGCTCTTACCCATCTAGAAAATAAAGACTCCTATGTTAGAATGCTGTTCATCGACTTCAGCTCAGCATTCAACACAATAATCCCACAACAGCTCATCAATAAATTAAACCTGCTGGGCCTTAACAACTCCCTCTGTAATTGGATCCTGGACTTTCTAACTGGAAGACCTCGGTCAGTCCGTGTCGGCCACAACACCTCGAGCACTACCACACTGAGCACAGGTGCCCCACAGGGCTGTGTGCTCAGCCCGCTGCTCTTCACGCTGCTGACCCACGACTGCACTGCCAAGTTCAGCTCCAACCACATCATCAAGTTTGCCGATGACACATCAGTGGTAGGTCTCATCAGCAACAATGATGAAACGCACTACAGAGAGGAAGTGGCACAGCTGGCTGAATGGTGTGGCGCTAACAACCTGTCCCTCAATGTGGAGAAGACAAAGGAAGTTGTGATGGACTTCAGGAGAAACTCTGTTGACCACCCCCCACTGATCATCGACAGCTCGACTGTGGAGAGAGTCAGCAGCACTAAATTCCTGGGGGTGCACATCACAGAGGACCTCACCTGGACCACCAACACCAGGTCTGTCTCCAAGAAGGCACAACAGCGCCTGCACTTTCTCCGCGGCTGAAAAGAGCAAGCCTCCCTCCACCCATCCTCACCACCTTCTACAGGGGTACCATTGAGAGCGTGCTGACCAGCTGCATCACTGTCTGGTACGGGAACTGCAGTGCAGCAGACCGCAAGACCCCCAGCGGACAGTGAACACCGCTGCAAAAATCATTGGTGCCCTCTCCCCTCCATCCTGGATATTTTCCTTACACGATGCTCCAGCAAAGCAAAAAGTATCGTGAAGGACCACACCCACCCCTCCCACAGTCTCTTCCAGCTCCTACCCTCAGGTAGACGGTACCAGAGTATCAGAGCCCGCTCCGCCAGACTGCTCAACAGCTTTTTCCCCCAGGCTGTGAGAGCCCTGAACTCACATCACACCGCCCCTCTCTGAAACCCCAAACAAACCCCTACATCCTGAAACATGGAAGATTTGGCTGTGCTGCCGCTCTCCGGGCGGCGACAATGCATGAATGACAGCTATGCTTTCCCGGGACGCTGAGAGAGTGGAGACCTCCACCATGTCCCAAGCCCTCAAGGTTGGATGACTGGTTTCTCGGGGTAGCTTGTGCTGGTTCTCAGCGCCTTGCCCCGGTGCCTTTCTTCCCGAAGGTGCATGTCCACACTTGTGGTCCAGGAGCATCACTTCTGGCTGTGTCTGGTCGGCATGAGGGATGCCGACAAAGTTCGGTTCCTCGAGGTTCCTGTGTCCCAGACCGGCCTCTTTGGCGAAACAATCAAGAACATGGCCCAGCAGTTCTCGGCTGCACAGGAGCAGACTGAGGCAGTCTGGCATGCCCTGCCCCGGCGGGCAGCTGCTGCCTCCACCCACCTGCCAGCCACAGCACCCCAGCCTGCTCGTCGCCGAGGGTGGGCCCCCTATGTCCGCCCCCGATCCAAGCAGCGCCGTGGAGCTGGGCGTAGGCAGGGAGAGAGGGAACTGCTCTTCGGGAGATGGTGAATGCACCTCTCCCTCCCCCAGAGGAGGGCTGGATGGAGAATCTTTTGTTCCAAAAATCTCAACAAAATGCGGTTTTCTCTGTCTTTGGGTCCCAAGAGGGCATGGAGAGTCACGGTCGGACCAACAGCGAACCACACTCATCCTCCTCTCTTGCCAGCAGGCAGTAGCGTATGGTTTGAGTGCGTCATCAAAGGCCCTACTCATGCACCCTCTGCCAAACCGTGGAACCAGGTAAGTGTTGCACCGCACACTCAGATTGCTCTTCGTTCCGTCCACAAGCTGGGTCCCTGCTTTCCACCTCGCTGCCCCACCGCGGGTACGTCGGTGGTCCCGCTGGTCCCGCTTGTACGGTGTCTGGGTGCCTGGTAGTGCTACCCAGCCCGTCATCTGACTCGACTATGCAATTCAGTTCGCCCCGCATTCTCCCAGGTTCAGGGGCACACTTCACTTAAGTGAAGGTTGCAGATACCCCTGTCTTGCGTGCAGAGATTGCAGTCCTACTGGCAAAGGATGCGATAGAGCCGGACCCTCCAGCCGATATGAAGACAGGGTTTTACAGCCCTTACTTCATTGTACCCAAGAAAGGCGGTAGGTTATGACCAATCTTGGATCTGCTTGTCTTGAACTGCCGTCCCCGAGATTGGTTTGCAGCGATCGACCTGAGGAACGCATATCTTCATGTTTCGAACATTCCGCACCACAGGCCATTCCTGCGGTTCATGTTCGAAGTACGAGCATATCGGTACAAGGTCCTGCCCTTTGGGCTGTCCCTGTTGCCCAAAAGTTGCAGAGGCAGCCCTTGTTCCCCTGAGAGAGCAGGGCATTCGTATGCTTGACTACCTTGACGACTGGCTCATACTAGCTCAGTCTCAGTATCAGTTGTGCGAACACAGGGACTTGTTGCTCTTGCACCTCAGCCGGTTGGGCCTTTGGGTCAACTGGGAAAAGAGTAAACTCTCCCTGAAACAAAGGCTCTCTTTACTCGGTATGGAGTTGGATTCGGTCGAACAGACAGCACGCCTTGCAGAGGAACATGCTCGGTCGGTGCTGAACTGCTTGAATTCATTCAAGGGCAGGACAGCGGTCCCACTGAAACAATTTCAGGGGCTCCTGGGGCATATGGCAGCTGCAGAGCCAGTTACACCGCTGGAGCTGCTTCATATGAGACCGCTTCAGCACTGGCTTCATGGCAGAGTCCCGAGGAGGGCGTGGCAGCGTGGCACTCACCGGGTCCAAGATACACCGCCCTGCCACCAAACCTTCACCCCGTGGACAGACCTTGTGTTTCTCTGGGCAGGAGTGCCCCTAGAGCAGGTCTCCAGGCATGCTGTGGTTTACACGTATGCCTCTACCACCGGCTGGGGGGCTACGTACAACGGGCATGCAGTGTCGGGGGTATGGACGGGCCCCCAATTGCACTGGGACAGACAACACTGTGACCGTTGCTTACATCAACCGACAAGGTGGTCTGCGCTTCCGTCGCAGGTCGCAACTTCATGCCATTCACGTTCTGGGTCTGCTCAACTGTGTGGATGACGAGCTGCACTCCCGGGAGAATGGAGACTCCATCCCCTGACGGTCCAGCTGATTTGGAGTTGTTTTGGAGCTGACTAAGTCCTGGTTTTCCCTAGGTTTTTTCCTCCATTCTGTTCAGACAGATGGAGTTTTTGTTCCTTGCCGCTGTCGCCTCTGGCTTGCTTAGTTGGAGACACTTAATTTCCTGTTTGCCTCTCCAGAAATCTCTCACTGCCAGTTGTTTTACTCCCTGTCCGAGGAAACACTCGGCACGGATGCACTGGCACACAGCTGGCTGCGGAGCCTGCGCAAATATGCATTTCCCTCAGTAAGTCTTCTCGCACTGACACTATGCAAAGTCAGGGAGGACGAGGAGCAGGTCCTGCTCGTTGCGCCCTATTGGCCCAACCGGACCTGGTTCCCAGAACTGATGCTCCTTGCGACAGCCCCTCCCTGGCAGATTCCTCTGAGGAAGGATCTACTGACTCAGAGATGGGGCACCCTGTGGCACCTGA
>JAPDDN010000191.1:0-74629 GCA_027422405.1 Ptychobarbus kaznakovi | reverse complement strand
GTATTGCTATTGTTTTTAATCAAACCACAATCAAAAACTTGAGTACAAAAACAGGTGAGCAAAGTTCCCAATTAGCAATTTTAAATAAAGTGTTGTCATGTAGGCATGGCATTTGAAGTGCATAAATCTTGCTAATTTTTCATTCAAATTAAATAGTTTACCGCACCTAATTTTCATACTAAAACATTCATCAGGCCTTTAGGTGTCCAAAAGTGTCCAAATACAATTTTGTGCCCTCACACATTTATATGTGAATGTTGAATGTACACGAAACTGTAATACATTATTGTTGTTTGTTTGTTTAGAGTAATATGAGTATGCCTCAGTGAACTGATAGGACTTGTTAAAGTCAGCCAATATCCTCCATAACAACCCCTTCCTGCAACAAAAGTCCTGAGTGAGGACAAGCTTTTGTCAGAGGGGGGTTTCACAAAACAGGACCCCCCAGGAGGCCCTGAAGGGATGTTTCAATTAGAGATATTGTGATATCCTCCACTGTGAGGTCCATTGATCATTGCAGTGCATCAGCCCTCCATGAAAAGCGAGATGAAGATTTTTTCTTCTTTAATAGGTGACAAAACTCACAGCGTGATGGTCTTGCTTTCCGCACTCTCCTCTCTGTGTCGCTCTGTCTTCACCCTCTCTTTCTTTCATACTCTCTTCATTTTCTTTTCTCTTACTGGGAAAAGAAGAAGAATAAAGGAGAGTGAAGGAAGAGGCTTGGTATACATATCAGACAGGCTTTGCAGCCTCTCTCCATTCGTTTCTCTGGTTTGAGGGCTTTGATTATGGAACAGTCTCTCATATTATCAAGAGCTGGCTAGCTTTTCAAATCATGGGAGCCAACATTATGTGTGGAAATGACACCTCATTGGTGACATAAAAAAACTCCAATAAAATGTGTTGCCTACTTATTACTCTAGAGGAACTTGTGCATATTCCAGTATGTTTCTCTAGCTAGTACTAATTCCCGCTAACTTCGGTTTACATTGTGAGCTCTGAGGTATATTACTCATTCATAGTGATCCACGCTAAATTTACTTTCACAATATTCGCCAGCCTTCATTTATTACCCTTTTCATATATTATGCCATCATACCCTGGAAAAAGTCAAATTTGCAGGCTATAACTCTATAAATCAGTACAATTTGGTTGATCTTTTTTGTTATTTTCTTCAAGGCTACTGCCTTTATCTCCCTACAGGCTTCATAACAATATGATTCATGTGCCCCAGTCTAACACTCAGTCCCGCTGTGATGTGACCTCCACAATACAATATAGTTAACTTTGAAGATCAATTACATATCCCTCTGACATAAATATGTATTTATTTATTTGCTTCACTGGGAGAAAATACATTATTAATTTGCATTTTTGCTATTGATTTTCAGAAAAGAATCATGGCAACATATCAACTCCTGCCAAACTGTTCGAACTAAGATATTTGTGGTGGGGTGGAGGAGGACAGAAACAGTGGGTGTGTCGAAAGCCCGTAGAAATGTGTCTAAAAGAATGTGAAATATGACATAGTGAAAATACAGTGGAGTTTTATGCTAGGGGTCATGGGAAATGCAAAAGGGGTTAATGTAAGTGTGTGGTCCTGGCTGTCTTCTATTAATAATAATTCCTTACATTTATATAGCGCTTTTCTGGGTACTCAAAGTACTTTACATAGAAGGGGGGGAATCTCCTCGTCCACCAAAAATGTGCAGCATCCACCTGGATGATGTGATGGCAGCCATTGTGCGCCAGAACGCCCACCACACACCAGCGTGCTGGTGGAGATAAGACCGAGTGATGAAGCCAATCAGTGTATGGGGATGATTAGGAGGCCATGATGGTCAGAGGCCAATGGGCAAATTTGGCCAGGATGCCGGGGTTACACCCGACTCTTTTTCGAAAGACATCCTGGGATTTTTAATGACCACAGAGAGTCAGGTCTCATTAACGTCTCATCTGAAAGACGATGCTTTTTTGACAGAATAGTGTACCCATCACTATACTGGGGTGTTAGGACCCACACAGACCGCAGGGTGAGCACCCCCTGCTGGCCTCACTAACACCTCTTCCAGCAGCAACCTAGTTTTTCCCAGGAGGTCTCCCATCCAGGTACTGACTAGTCTCAACCCTGCATAGCTTCAGTGGGCAACCAGTCTTGGGCTGCAGGGTGATATAGCTGCTGACAAATATCACCCTATTGGAGTGTTATACTGTCACTACCGCTATGGCCAAGTGGGACACAAGACACTCTGTTTGATATTCTTTTGAATTTATGTAAACTTTTATTTAAAATATGTCTCTATAAGGTCTTATGACACATCCACTGTCTGTCCTTGCTCAACCAGCCATGGTGCTCAATTAAATAACTGAGACAATATTTCCTTCTTCATCATCTTCCTTTCACAAGTTAACTTGTTCTTATAATTTTTGAATGGTTTAGAAAATAAACATATTTGGATTGCTGTTCATGTTGGAAGGCTTGAGTTAGAGATTTGATCCAAAACCAATAAACATCCTGTTTATTAGCATCACGATCTCTACTCTCTAAATATATAATGACAAAATAATTAAACCACAAATGTGTTTTTCAAAAGAGGGTTGTAACGAGTGGTTATTTGAGTTACTGTTGCCTTTCTATCATCTCTAACCAGTCTGCCCATTCTCCTCTGACATCAACAAGGCATTTTCGTGCACACAACTGCCGCTCACTGGATATTTTCTCTTTTTCGGACCATTCTCTTTAAATCCTAGAGATGGTTGTGCATGAAAATCACAGTAGATCAGCAATTTTTAAATATTCAGACCAGCCCGTCTGGCACTAACAACCTTTTCACGTTTTAAGTCACTTAAATCCCCTTTCTTCCCCATTCGGATGTTCGGTTTGAACTTCAGTAAGTCGTTTTCACACATCTAGATGCCTAAATGCATTGAGTTGCTGCCATGTGATTGGCTTAATAGCAACTTGTGTTACCAAGCAATTGAACAAGTGTACCTAATAAAGTGGCCGGTGAGAGTATATTTTTACAATGTGCATATGCTTACATGTCATGTGTAGAACTTGAGTGGACAGGCCCACATTACCATGGACACTCACACATCAAAGGAACACGATACGATTATTTTATTGGACATCTGCAAGTCTTAAGGTTAATACATGAGCGATCTTCATTTATCTGGCTGGCCGATTTCCTGCCCTAAGTCTCCTTATCTCAGGAGACCTCTAAAAACCAGGAGAGATTTGAGGTAATCATCTGGATGTATCCCAGAACAGGACTTCACTGTGGCCTCTTATCACTTCAACATAATTAAACCAGAAATAGGACAACGACTTCTTTATCTGGACATGGTCCATGATGACCATTTAACGCATAATTCAATAATTGAGGACTGTTTTTATGGTGATACTTCGAGGTTGAACCTCCACAGATACACATCAAAAGTGTTTGCCTGACCCCCGTAAGCCCTCTTTCGTTCTCCATGCATCCAAATTAAAGGTTCTTTGACAGAACTAGAAACGCAAACTGGCATATAGATCTCTAAAATATATTTGTTGGTTTGCTGCTATTAAAGCAATACACTAAAGATACAATATATATTAAGGTTGTATGTTATGTATTCTATAAGCATGATGTGTTATTTCTAACCTTTAATCTGAACCCTTTTTATATTTTAGCAGGAAAAGCTATGAACGTGTGTGAAATATGTTGAGTTTGATTTCTCATGAATGGTCATGATAAATGCAACAATTTCCGGAAACACCAGATCAGCTGTCCAACTCAACTTGAAAGCAAGTAAACCAAACAAATCTCTATTGTTGCTGGAAACTGGTGAATTGATCTGTATGCAGTAAAGATAGCGAAGTCTCTGCTGTGATCTACCTCTGGTAAAGTTACGAGATAGCAAAAGAGTGCTAGACTTAAACTTTATTCTAACCACAAAATTCCTGTCCTGTATGTGTGTGTATGTGTGTGCATTATATCTTGTGTGTGTGTATATGTGTTTTTATTACGTTAGTCCATCATGTATTGTATAATAACAGTTAGCAAATAAACCTCTGTTTCATTTCTAAAGAATTGTGTCTTGTGATGTGTGATATTCAAGTTTTAATCTATTTGCCAAAGATTGCGTTACTTATCTCAAAATTTGATAAAGTACTATTTTGTGTTGGTTTTATCGTTGCCGCGAGAATAAACAAAATTGTGAAAGATTATATTGATGTTAATGGTGGCTGGATGAGTCATCAATAATATATAAAAAAAATAAGTTAAAGATTAATATCACTTCAGTCAAATCAATATTGAATCTTTAATAAATTATTCCCCAAATCTGAAATAAATGTACACCTGACCTCCACTAGCCCATTACTGACTGTTCCTTCATCCATTTTTAATTAATGTTCAGGTTTTTCAACAAGATCCATTGTGTTTCATTGATACTGTAAAGCTTTGAGACGCCAGTGCTCATGTTCATAGGCTTTGATTCTAGACATATGCCGGCAGTCACAAAAGTGCTGATTAACAGATGGTTTCACAGTGACAGGGGAGCACTCTGCCTGTCAAGAAATGAATTAATAACACATACAGATAACAGATAGACACTTTTCTCACCAAAGTATGGCTAAAAATAACATCAAGTTATTTTTTTTCTGAAGAAAGACTGTGGTTCATAATGATTTAATGAGCACGAGAACTTTGCTCCATTAAGTTTAAGTGAAAAATCATCTCATTAGGTCAATTAGGATACCAAACGACATATAAAACATAAATCATTATCTCCTATGCATCAGCAAAATTAATGCAAAGCTTTGAGGTTAAAAGGAGATCCGTACAGTCCTTCCTCTACTTGTGATAATATACTTTCTCTACTTGTCATAAGAGTTTTCTTAAAATATCCTTATTTTGTATATTAAAGTTACATATATGAGTAATTATTGTGGAGGACATTAAATTTAAAACCAGCCTCAGCACATCATTTTATTCCAACCTGGCATAATTCCTGAAAGAACAGTGGAATATTCCAGACTCTGCCAAAAACATGCTAAATGACAATGTGCTGTATGATAAGTCATATCATGTAGCTCAGCAGTAAATAAAGGTGGTGCGTCATCTTGGCAGGTACTGTATAAGCAGAAAGGTCATATGGAAAGGTTTCAGGTAAACTACTTAAGAGCAGAGCCCCTTCTCAGGTTCATCGTGTGCCACATACATTATGCATAAGAAAAACAGATGCTCTGCATTGTTTGCATAACTTTCCCTACATGCACCTTGAGCAAAGATAACCAACCAACACTTGGGTGCAGGATGCGTGCCCACACGCACACACATGGGTCATTGGGACTCGTCTTGTATTGTAGAGTCCTCTCTGACTTGTTTCTGACTCACGCACTCAAACCTGCATCAGGTGAACTCGGATGTCGTTTAGAGTCTGTTGGGAACTCAGTCATTCCTAACACCCACGTCTCCAACAGAAAAAAACCCTAAGACCATGGAAATAAGCCTCCCACATTTAGAGTTTGTTAAGGGAGTCCTTGCACAGTATGGGAGACAAGCAAAGACACAATCTGTTCAGCTTTGATATTTTACTTACATTTTTTTTCCCAACTGGCAATTATCACAAGATCAGTTCACCAGAAACGTTCTGCACTGTTACACCGATCATGGACCAATTCCTTAGACAAATCAAACCCTTATCTACTTCAGAATGAATCCCAGATTAGTCTCAGGAGAGAACCCACTGACAGACATATAGAGATGGTAAGGATTCCATTATAACCACAGTAATGGTCCACATCTGCTCCAGGTAAACTTTCCTCTGTCTTTAGGATTCAATTATACAACAGTTACTTCCGGTCCTCAAATTTGATTGGGCAAGTGGTGTTTCTTAGGGAATTTTGTACAGGGGCTGGTCTTAAGCCTTGACTGTGAAACCAGGGGTACCATTAAACAGTTTTGTAATGTTTTACAATAAGGTATCATTTGTTGTACATGGAATTATCATTTTATTGATTTGTTTTTGTATTAAGAGTGTGTTGTGGTGTTAGTAATCCTATACATTATGAAGACCAAATGACTCCACAAGGATAGTAATACCAGTAAATTTGGACCTTGTGGACATTTGTAGATCCCAATGAGGAAACAGGCTTTTACATCATACAAAATTATGTTTTCTATGATGCGAGATGAGGTACTTTTTTAAGTATGTTAGTGATTTTGCATTGTTCTCCTGACTCTTATTAATAAGAGAGTTAAAGTGTTGCAACTATATTTATTTTAGAGATTGTTTTTGTCAATAAATGTAGAGCGTTTTCCATTTAGTGTTTGTGTTTGATTGTAACTAGGTAATTGAGATATATATATATATTTTTAAATACAATGTTTAATTGCCTATACTAAATTTAAACTTCATTGCCAGAATATATGACATTTAAGTACATTGAAATGACATTTAGGTATATTTTAGTTCACATTAATTGCTTATTCAGAGGTACATATTTACCATATTTGATATATTTCATAAGTACATATATAATATACTAAAGTCCCACTTTAGTGGTTCAAAAATATCACTCAAAAGTTCAACTAATTGCATTTCATGTCATTTTAGACTGTAATATTTTGAAAACAATTACAAATAACATGCATTTAGGTGGTCAAAAATATTACATTTAATTCACGCTTAAGTGTTTTGTTAACTGACATTAAAGAATAATTTAGTTAACATTAATTGCTTGTCAGTCCGTTGTTAGTACTCTTTAAATATATTTTAAAGACACTAGAAGCAATTATGAAAGTACATATAAAGATGTACTTAAAAAGTCCCACTTAAATGGGATAAAAAATAACTTGAAACGTATTGCATTTAATATCACTGTATTTGTATATCACTGCTCTGTATTTATCCCATTCAAGTGCACACACACCTGGAGCAGTGGGCAGCCAATGTTGCGGCGCCCGGGAAGCAGTTGGTGCCTTGCTCAAGGGTCTCATTTCAGTGAGACAATAGTCCAATTGTCTCATCTCAGTGAGACAATTGGACAATTCCTGCCGGAGCCAAGATTCAAACCCACAACCTCGGGTTACAAGTCTGACACTCTAACAGGCCACGTCTGCCCCTTACTTATTAGGCCACGTCTGCCCCAACTTAAGTATACTTAAGTGCACTTCTTTTTCACAAGGGATTCCAAGGCACTGACGTGATTACAAGTAAAATGCATAATTAATTGGTCTAAATCATAAAAAAGGTTGATTATGCATTTAGGTTTGACACAGCCTTCCTTACCTCACCAACAATACACATCTGTTGTCTACAAAATCATTCTTTTAACAAATTATCTTCAGTAGAATATCACTGTATTTATCTATTCATTTATTTCAGTCATTAGTAATTTGTACAGAACACTGTACTCATTAAGGACACTAGCAGGTGACTGACCTCCCCCGTGGCCTCATAGGATAGTCAAATGTCAATTGGATGCACACTTCTGAATCTTGCAAAAAATAATCATCAGGTCATCTGGGGACTTTTTATCTACTTTTTTATGATCCTGTGTATTTATACATATGTTCCCATACTTTTCACTTACTGTATAGTAAGGAAGTACGCAGTTTCAGATGCAACCATTAAATCAGTCACTCAACTGATTCGTTCAAAACATATCCACTGAGGAACTTAACAAGTGAATGTTTTTATAAGTAAGTCAGTGAATCATTCAGTCAAATGATTCGTTCAAACCCCACTATTGTATGTTGTTTGGAGAAGCACAAATTGATTCTTATTTGTTCTCCTTTGATTGCATATTCATTGAAACAGTATAAGAGCATGCTATTCAATATCGCACTCTTGCTATTGTGATATTGCTTATATTTAAAATTCATTATCATAGATTGCACTTTCAGGGATCCTTTCAAGATTTAGAGGGGGGAAATCCTGAAAAATAGACCTGTGTTGATGTCAGTGGAGTTTAACACAAATTACGTTTCACAGACTTTATTGGCTTGGATTGGTAAGGGGCAATCTCACATGGATGAAGTTTCGGTTCTACACTGTGCTTGCACTCCCACTAAAGCAACAAACACAGGGTTTAATGTGGCAGTCGTAGCGCTAATGGATAGAGCGCCGGACTTGTAACCCAAGGTTGTGGGTTCGAATCTCGGCTTTGGCAGGAAGTGTCCAATGATTTAGGGCACTTAAGGCTGTGATGTGAGTCAACGATTTGAACATGATTCCAGGTTTTTGTTTTCAGTAAATAAGAGAGATCACTGTTTGTGCTGATATGGGTATAACCGCTGACACTGCAAGTTTGTCTGAAAATGAGAGAGAGCATGTGTGTGTGTGTCTCAGACCTCTGATGACCTCTGTCAACATTTCATGTCCTCAAAGGGTAATTATAATGAGCAACTCCCCTGTGCGAATGGAAAATGAAATGTGAATGCATTTAAGTAGTTTGGAGGAAATCTGTGCTATTAATAAAATAGGGAAAAAGTAGGGTAAGATTCTTTGTAGAATATTTTCAGTCAGCCTCTCTCTTGCTTCATCCTGTTCCCTGTCTTCCTACATAAGATGATAATCTGTTTTTTAATTATTATTATCCTATTCAAGCTTATTGTGCAGTGATGACTAAAAGTCAGTCAATTGTAGGCTGATTTCCCAGAAACCTGTAAACACTACTAAACACTACATTAAATGTCTGAGAAAAAACAGAGGAAAACAGCCCTGCTGAAAAAACCCTGCCCAAACACAATAGAAAATGTAACAGAATTAATGGTTATAATGGGAATTGTATTGGTTTTAATGGAAACTATAATGGTGTATACTGGTATGTGATAGATTATATTGGTGGGATGTTAAATCCTATTGGAAAAATGCACAAAACACACTACAAAAAGTAATTTTGTAATGGTTTTACTGGAAAAAGCTAATGTTTTATAATGGTATTTTAATGGAAACCATTGGAATTTCTGTGACGGTTTCTATTGGGCTTCTATTGTTTTGTTTTTTTTAGCTTTTTGTGATTGTAAGGGTGGATGGGAAAGAAGGAAAGAAATAAAGAAGGAAAGAAAGAAAGAAGGAAAGAAAGAAAGCCCCCCCACACACACACACATATAGAATACATTGATCTAGTCCAGCTTGGTTGCCTAGTTACAATAAAGCTAAGTTGATTTCACAACACTTTCCCATGAGTGAGTCCACCATAATTACATTTTTGGGGGGCGAAAGCTGTTCATCACAATCATGACACTGGCACACTGTATACACACTCTTGCACACATGCACACTTCCCTGGCTCACACCTTCACACATCTGTCTCTTGAAGTTTACTACCACCCACGCAAACAAACACACACACAAACACACTCACACTCCCACAAATGCACGTTCACGCACGCACACACACACACACACACACACACACACACACACACACACACACACACACACACACACACACACACACACACACACACACACACACACACACACACACACACACACACACACACACACACACACACACACACACACACACGCACACACACAAAACATCCACCCTCGGCCCACACTCCCTCAGCAAATGTGCACTGTTGCCATGAATAATTTAACAGCCCCAGCAATGCAGGGATATTTTACAACAATTTACACCTGCACACATAGACACAAACATTCACATTCAAACACAATTTCAGTGAAGGTGTTTTATCTGAGCCACACACATCAGGTGTTGCCCCTGGGATCTTTTGTTAAAGACTGGTGCTTGTAATTTACTTGGCTATAAGCAACACAAATGAGAAGAATGTGTGTATTTGAACATGCATGTGTGTGTGTGTGTGTGTGTGTGTGTGTGTGTGTGTGTGTGTGTGTGTGTTTTCTGCTGTAACTCAATTTAGGTAGAACCATTATTTATGTCACATACTGTATGTACAGTATACTGTAGCAAAAATACAGCATGTGTTGACAGATGTGCATTTTTACCTATTAGCTATGTTTGTTTAAGCCATTGCTGAACACTGTCCCTGGCCAGACAATGTGTATCGATGCCATATGTACTGTGCTGAGTAAACTGGCTTTTGCGGTAGAAAAAAAAAACAAAAAACAAAGCCCAACTGATGCTTATTAGACCACTTAATCGCTAGAGGACAAGATGAGAAGGAGATAAATTAAATCAACAGAGATGAAGAACTAGAGATGGACAGGTAGATGTAGAGATAGTTAGATAGAATGGATGGATGGATGGACGGACAATATAGATATATAGATATTAGATAGAAGATAGATAGATAGATAGGTAGATAGATAGATAGATAGATAGATAGATAGATAGATAGATAGATAGATAGATAGATAGATAGATAGATAGATAGATTATCTCACAGAAGTGAGTACACCCCTCACATTTTTCTAAATATTTTATTATATCTTTTCATGTGACAACACTGAAAAAATGACACTTTGTGTCATTTGAGTGTACAGCTTGTATAACAGTGTACATTTTCTGTACCCTCAAAATAACTCAACATGTCTAAACCGCTGGCCACAAAAGTGAGTACACCTCTAACTAAAAATGTCCAAATTGGGCCCAATTAGCCATTTTCTCTCCCCAGTGTCATGTGACTGATTAGTGTTACAAGGTCGCATGTGTGAATGGGGAGCAGGTGTGTTAAATTTGGTGTTATCGCTCTCACTCTCTCATAATGGTCACTGGAAGTTCAACAGCACCTCAGCATAAAAAAACTCTCTGAGGACCTGCAAAAAAATAATTGTTGCTCTACATAAAGATGGCGTAGGCTATAAGAAGATTGCCAAGACCCTGAAACTGAGCTGCAGCACGGTGGCCAAGACCATACAGCGGTTTAACAGGACAGGTTCCACTTAGACAGGCCTCGCCATGGTTGACCAAAGAAGTTGAGTGCACGTGCTCAGCATCACATCCAGAGATTGTGTTTGGGAAATAGACGTATGAGTGCTGCCAGCATTGCTGCAGAGGTTAAAGGGGTAGGGGGTCAGCCTGTTAGTGCTCAGACCATACGCCGCACACTACATCAAATTGGTCTGCATGGCTGTCGTCCCAGAAGTAGCAATGCTATTCTAAATTCTAAAGATGATGCACAAGAAAGCCCGCAAACAGTTTGCTGACGACAAGCATACTAAGGACATGGATTACTGGAACCATGTCCTGTGGTCTGATGAGACCAAGATAAACTTCAGATTCAGATGGTATCAAGCGTGTGTGTTGGCAACCAGGTGAGGAGTGCAAAGACAAGTGTGTCTTGCCTACAGTCAAGCATGTCATGGTCTGGGGCTGCATCTATCTAAAGTGTTGCTGGCACTGGGGAGCTACAGTTCACTGAGGGAACCATGAATGCTAACATGTACTGTGACATACTGAAGCAGAGCATGATCCCCTCCCTTCGGAGACTGGGCCGCAGGGCAGTATTCCAACATGATAACGACCCCAAACACACCTCCAAGACAACCATTGGCTTGCTAAAGAAGCTGAGGGTAAATGTGATGCCAAGCATGTCTCCAGACCAGATCTGTGGGCATCCTCAAACGGAAGGTGGAGGAGTGCAAGGTCTCTTACATCCACCACCTCCGTGATGTCGTCATGGAGGAGTGGAAGAGGACTCCAGTGGCAACCTGTGAAGCTCTGGTGAACTCCATGTCCAAAAGGGTTAAGGCAGTGCTGGAAAATAATGGTGGCCACAGAACATATTGACACTTTGGGCACGATTTGGACATTTTTACTTAGGGGTGTAATGATTACACTCACTGGCCACTTTATTAGGTACACCTTGCTAGTACCGGGTTGGACCGCCTTTTGCCTTCATAACTGCCTTAATTCTTTGTGGCATTGATTCAACAAGGTGTTGGAAACATTCCTCAAAGATTTTGGTCCGTAATTTTGCATGTGTTGATTGAAGATAAGTCATAATAGCAACAATTTGAATGCAAAGTTAATGACCTAGCCTATAATTATTTAATGGAAAGAAAAAATATCTGAAATGTACATCTAATCCATGGAATTATTGAACAAAAACCAAACTTTTAATTACAATAAGTTGTAAATAAAAAAAATATAGTAAATGTAACAACTTGCCACTTGGGGGCTTCTGTGTCAATACTGGGATCCATTTTTCCCCCCAAATAATTTTGAAATTTGACTCTGCAAAAAAAAAAAAATACCTACCCCTCACATAATGTTTTAATTAAAAAATATGAAATTCTTGATGGCTCGAACATTCATCTTATGATATATACTAGCTTCAAGAAAGGGATTACACACAGTTATACGCAAATTATAGTCTATCTTGTGACAAAAACAGGGCAAATTGAAAACAAACAAATTGAAAACAAATAGGATGTAGAATGTAGGCTATGCAGCATAAATACCAGTAAGGAGGTAAGCTAACTGACAGTTTAGATACACTCCTCCAGTTCTCTACTCTTATATTATGTGATCTAGGCTGATAATATGACATGAAAATCATGAAATATGAAAACATGCAGGCAATCCAGTCTTTAAACTCTCTTCTGTCATGGGAAGCCCTGTATAATACAAATATGTCTCCTCCTCTGCTCACTTTTTATTAAGTGCAGTATTCCATGAGGACTAATATTTTAGAGGCAGCTCAAGTAAGGGGCCATAACTAATGCAACATTAATCATGAAAGGCCCTGTTTGACTTGTCAAATTTATTACCTATCTTAATATCACTGTTTTAAGAGCAGTTTTCACACCGTTTTACCACCTCGGGAGATTTAACGTCAACCTCACTTGATGCATGCGGTACCGCAGCCTTATCACAGAGTTTAAAAAAAAAACTGCAAATAAAGTTGTATATGTCTTAAAATACACTTTTAACTTTTTCTCAATTTTTAATAGGGTATAGAGCAGGGCTCCTCAAATCTTTCCCTGGAGGTCCAATCTGCTGCAGAGTTTAGCTCCAACCCTGATCAAACTCACCTACCTGTGATTTTCTTATGATCTTGAAGACTCTGATTAACATGCTCAGGTGTGTTTTATAAGGGTTAGAGCTAAACTCTGCAGGAATGGTCCAGATTTGAGGATCCCCGGTATAGAGGAATAAAAGTGGCAAAAAAAATGTCCACCATAATTTTGATTATTCTATGCAGCATTGTGTTACTCTGTTCTCTAAACCAGGGGTTCCCAAACGTTTCCATTCCACTACCCACCTAGACAAGTATAATCTATTTCGAGATCCACCAAAATATTTAAGATTAAAAAACAAAAAAACAATTGAAATGACTGTAAGCTTATTATTAATTAAAAGTTTAATATGGCGGAAATTAAGAAAAATAACCATTTTATTTTATAGTACAACTGTAAAATTTTAAAACTAATATTTGTGTTTTAATTTCTTAATTTACAGACGTTAATGAGTATATGAAATATGTCCATAAAACTGAAACATGATGATCACTCCATTGCAGCTATAATGTAATCCACGCTGTGAGTGTAGTGGTTCTCAAACTTTTTGCAGTGGCGTACACCCAGGGGCATTTACCATTCTTCTGAGTACCCCCACTTAGACCGCAGTCATACCTTTGCCATTAAGGGACACTTTTTGCCACCTTAAATTTATTAACAGGTGCATTTTTTACCTTTTAGGCAATGTTTTCTAGCTTTATTAATTGTATGTCATGTTTTATGTCATATTCTTACCATTCCATTAAGTTTATTATTAATACAATAAATAAAGCAATAAATGATGGCAAAACGAAGTGATAGCCTACTTGTAGATTTAAAACTAAAATCGCCAGTAGGTGGCGGTAAATCAACGTCTTAATGAGCGAGGCGTTACATAATTCATTCATTCATTCATTCATTCATTCATTCAGTAAGGAAGCAAAAGACTGTAGTTATGAATGGATTATTAATCACTGATTCTCTGAGTCATTCAAAGCTGTAGATTCCTTCACTAACGAAACAATAAAACAACGCTGTTGCTTGGAGACACACACCAGTTCTGTTGCAGATTTCATTGGAACTGTTATTTAATTGCAAAATATAACAAACAACTTTGACAATGCCAAATGTGCTATCCTGAAAAACTGTTCAAACACAATAAAAACTGTTTCAGGTGTTCCTAAATTTTTGTAAACATTTTATTATTTTTAATTGTAAAAGTTATTTGTGAATCATGATTTGGTTATGAAAACATTTATAAGCATGGTTAGTAAAATCATTCATTACAAAAAAATGGTCACTGATTCCAGGAACAGGCAAGTCAAAACTAGAGATTTATCCATACTACACCATACTGAATCACAGGTTCGTATACTGTATGTAATTTACATCAGAAAACATTTTCAAAATAAAAAGTATCCATTTAACAATATGCATATATATACAATACAATATACATATTTTTTATATGCTTTGTCTTCTGCCTGTACAGAGACTAAATCGCTAAATTCCAGGCCCATGTAGTGGAAGAGGGCCTGGAGACAGAGGCAGCCACTGGTACCAGGGCGGGACCGGCGGGGCACGAGGCCAGGGCGGGGCAGACTCTGTGGGCTCCTGGACTGGAGTGAACTGCGTGGGCTCCCGGACTGGAGCGGGCTCCGGAGCGCACTGCGTGGGCTCCCGGAATGGAGCGGACCGCGTGGGCTCCCGGAACGGAGCGGACCGCGCGGGCTCCCGGATCTGAGCAGACTGTGGGAGCTCACGGATCGGAGCGGGCTCTGGAGCGGAACGCATGGGCTCGCCTGTGGGGGCGGACACCGCCGCTTCGGGAGTTGTGTGGGCGGGCATCGCCGCGTCTGGAGCTTCGTGAGCTGTGTGGGCGGGCACCGCCACTTCGGGAGCTGTGTGGGCGGGCATCGCCGCGTTGGGAGCTTTGCGAGCTGTGTGGGCGGGCATCGCCGCTTCGGGAGCTGTGTGGGCGGGTGCCGCCGCTTCAGGAGCTGTGTGGGCGGACACCTCTGCTTCGGGGGCTTTGTGGGCGGGCATCGGCGCATAGGGAGCTTCGTGAGCGGTGTGAGTGAACACCGCCATCTCGGAGGAAACATCCGCGGATTCCACCGCTTCGGGAATGCCCCAAGCGAGCTCCGCCACCTCCGAGGAAACATCCGCGGGCTCCACCGCTTCTGAGCCGCTCAAACGAAGAGCCAGGTTAAGGTAGCCCTCCAGCGACTCCTCGGGGTTCCAGTATGGCATTCTGGCTTTAAAAGGCTCGGCTAGCCCCCCCCAGAAGAAGACCAGGAGGCAGGTTTTCTCTGTCGCCGATCGCCGAGCGACTTCCCAGAAGCGCCTGGCGTACTCCTCGATGCTCCCATCTCCCTGACGGATGTTGATGAGCTTTCCTGCTGGACCCATGCTGTGCTGGTGAGATTCTGTCACGGGACCCCGTCGGAGCCTGAGGAAAAATCGAGATCTGGGTCCAAGTGCACGTAAGCTGATCTTTAATAACTAAAAGGCCAACAAGGCAAAAACAAAAGCAGTATACAAAAACGGGACACCCCAAATGGCAACGAAGTGCTAGTGTCCCGAGCGCAAAAAACGAACGTAATCGGTAAGCAGAGACACAATGTGAAATACATACAAGTGCGATTATGAGTAATCTCGCCAGGCAGAGTGGTGAGTGAGGAAAGAATATGAAGGCAGTGACAATGGGGAACAGCTGAGGATGTGCTCAGTGACAGGTGTGTGACATTAAGGGAAAATGAGTACAGGAGGAAGAGAGATGGCGCCCTCTGGTGGTGAGAGGGAGGACGCAGGGCCTGGACTCCTGACAACTGTACTGTAAAAAGTTACATCCATTTGGATGAGATCCTGACTCCTGTTTGCTTGAAATCCCAAAGGAGTAACATTTGGCATTATTGGCCACATCCTTAGCAATCCATATAATTGGTAGTTGTCGGTGCATCATTGCAGGTGGATGCTGCACACTGGTAGTAACTGAGAAGTTTTGAATTGAGTGCTAGATACTGTAAAAGCAAGGAAATAATATTAATGTGCTTCATGGTGCACCGTTAACAGATTGCATCTTCCAGGCTGTGTCAAACATCTGTTCTTGCTAATAATAATAGGTATATCTGCTGAGGTGATTAACAACAGTGTGATTGTCAGACAGAGCCACAGCATGGACAAATCTCAACTAGGTGATAATGACCAGGTGCAGGTAGAAGAAGACAGTGTCGCTCGTCAACTCTTATCACAGCCCTGGTGCACCGTTCCCCCTTCCCATTTCATCCACTGCTTTGTGGCTTTGGACGATATAGTTTGATTGAGCTGTCCTGCTACAATGGGGAATCAAATGAAAGCGGACAAGATAAAGAGTCAGGCCATGCACTTTTTTTATTTTTTTTTTATTTAGTTTGACAGGGACATTGTACATTAATAAAATACATTCCTGTAAATGTACCAGAATTAGCCAAAGGCTATTTTTCATCCGTAGTCCCTGGACAAGATGTTACAAGTCACCCTAAAGAAAATGTGATTAACAATACATAATAGAAAATTTTATAATTACACAATACAATAAAAAGCTATTTAAACAATTTAGGATCAATTAAAAACAATGCAAACAAAATACAAACAATAATAGGATGGCTAGCAGATATAAGATTCTAATGTTGACAAATCTGAGTACTGATTAACCAATTCTTCAATTGAACCCTAAATAAAGCATATGTGTCTAGATCTCTTATAGTTGTCGGAATAGTATTCCATTCTCGTGCAGCTTTGACAGAAAAAGCAGACTGACTAAATTTACTTTGTCTAAGCGGTATGATACAGTCTCCTCTTAATGCGCCTCTTGTAAGGCGATAATCAGTTGTTCTAATACGAACTAACTGACCAAGAGGGGGAGAAGATAAACCATAAATAATTTTATACATCAAGCATACATTTGCGTACTTAATCATGTTTTCCCAACTTAACAAATTATATTTTTTCAGTATTGGACAATGATGATAATGTACTGATTTCTTATCGAAGACTTTAAGTGTACGTTTGTATAAGGACTCTAATGGTTTTAGAGTCACTGAACTCGTCTGAGACCAGGTGGTTAAACAGAAAGTCATGTGAGAAATAACCATAGAAAACATATACATCTTAGCTGCTTCTAAGGACATGCAATCTCTAATAAACTTAAAATTATGGAGATTAAACTTAACCTGCTTACAAACCTTTTTAACTTGAGCTTTAAATGTAAGTTTAGAATCAATCAGTATTCCCAGATATTTATATTGAGGCACTACCTGCAGCCTCACCCCTGACACGTAAACATCCGGCTCTTTAATAATACTGTTAGACTTAGAGAAAGACATGCATACTGTTTTGGACACATTTAGTTGCAAGCAATTCTCTTTTAGCCATGCCGACACATTAACCATAGAATTCGTAAGTTCATTTGCAACTTGTGTCAGACTACTACCATGTATATAAATCACTGTATCGTCCGCATACATTTGTATATTAATGCCAGGACATGAAAGATGAAAATCATTTATATACATAGCAAAAAGCATTGGACCCAAGATAGATCCTTGCGGAACACTCCATCCCTCCATCTGAAAAAAAGCATGAGGGTCTGTCACACTTCGGTGTTGTTAGCATTCAAAGGACCATCGTTCAGACAGATATATTAGAGGGAAGGGAGTGCTTTCATTCAATTCACCATTTATATCACAGTGGTTCTGGAAGGAGATAACAATTACCCTAAAAAGAGTGATTCTGACATATCTGACAATTTACGAACTGCAGCAAAATTGGGAGGAAAAAAGTTAACTTTTTTGTTTCATTTTTTTTCTCATTTCTCAGTCAAATAATTATCATGGTACCTGATCTTACTTGCATGATTATTCATGAGGTAATTATGATTATGAATCGTAAGCATTTCCCCAGCCCTGCCACGTCTGTCTGCACTTGTTAACACCTGGTTTATTCGCTCTGAACATCAAAAACGAATCACACTCCATGAGCATTATTCCCCTATTCGTCTCGTCATAGCTAAACAAGCTCTCAAAAGAAAGCCAAAGAACAAAAGATGTTACCAGATGAGAGGTAATTAGTTTTTTTTTCTGCATAATGATGATGGTATTATTATTATTATGATTATTATTATTATCATCAGATTAAATATCAGTGTGCCCTGGAGACACTAGCCTTGCAGTCCATTAATTTAAATCAATGGTTAAGATGCTGTTGTGTGCCAAGGATTTTTTTTTCGTCCAAATTCAAAAAACACAAATGAAAAACTGATAAAAATGAGTTCTGATATACTGTAAGAATATACAGTAAGAACGTATTTGTTGAGTTTTCAGGTAAGTTTGCAATGAAATGTAATTCTAAGGCCTTGAACTGTTGTTGGTCTGCGCATTCATTGTATTTAGAAGATAATTTGCCATCCACCATTATTTGGGAGGGGAAAAATTATTTGTATATATGTATATATATATATATATATATATATTCATGACATGAAAAGTTTACTTTGCATACCATGTTATTTGTTGCTATAAATAAAGGACAATTAAATAAATAAATAAATAAAAATCAGCACAATGCACAAGGACATTTGCACAAAAGGAAAATTAAGTCTTTGGAAGAAAATAAATAGGAATATCTTTCCCTCCAACACTTTATTTCACCTTATATGCTTATTTTAATTAATTTTGAATTTTCTGTTTAATTTGCAAACATGTATTCTTAAATTAACACAGTGCCCTGACAAAGATGTTTCTCTCAAAGCAATTCCGCTAAAGTATGTCTTTACAAGTAAAAATAAAGTAAGCCACAACCATCCCAACTCCCACAAAATGAGGCCTTGAATGAGAGAGAGAGAGAGAGAGAGAGAGAGATTATTTTGCTAGCCCACGATAATTTTCACACCTGTGCTTTAATACCACCCTCAGTCCTCATCATAACCCCCATCCCTGGTTTAGTTTGATCTCCTCAATTTATGAAAACGTAATTGCTATGTTGTAAAATCACTCTGAAACATAATGATTGTTTCTCTTTCCTTTGGGCATCATCAGTGGGGGCAATTATGGCTTCATACCTAAAGCAGCATCAGTATACCGCCCATTAGTAAGGCAATAATGTCTAATACTGTACTTCTGAACTCAACCAAATTACTTATCAGCGGTAATGAGACGGCATGGATTTATCTTTTGTGATAATAAGAAGAAATACATTAGGCCTCATGGAAATTGCTTAGAAGAAATGCTATACTTGAAACACACTTCACAGATGCGTTTCAAGGTGTAATGCTGTGATGTTGGCAAAAAAAAGTCTGTTGAAAGGCAACATGGTGGCATTGCGTCTCTTGTCTTCTAACATCAAACGTATTTGGTGGGTGCCACCTGATCAAAGCTATGATTGAGTGGCATAGAACAATGTGCCATCCTGTAGTGAGTTAAAAAAGCAGAATACATTGTTTTTATTGGCAGAACTGAAGACAATTACATATTGAGTAATTGTGTAAGGTACGCGGTTCATGTCCCATTGAAAGGCACATAAATGTTTCGTTGTTGCATAAACGTGGCCAACTTGTGGCTCTCAGGTGTACCATATTGTCAGCCGATAAAGCATTGATGTTCCAACAAAACTTTCCCATTGGCTCCTTCATTTTGGGCTTCGGGGTTGTAGCCAAACATCTACTCAAGGTCACTTTGCTCTAAGCTATCATCTTCCTGAAGTAAGAGGCAGTTCAACAGATGTCAGTTATTAGACCCTGGTTTGCACTAACCACAGGCAATAGCAGAGGCAATAGTGGTCTCTGCCCCTCATCTCACCCCTGAACACAGACTATCATTCAACATTGCTTTTTTTCTGGGTCAAACTCTCCGTGCCGTGAGCACGCACCCAAATCTTGTTGGTCTGAGCACTGCTGACAGATCAGGGGCACATGTGACAGAAGAAGATCGCATGACAGTTTTGGACCAAACTGGCAACCAAAGCTTCTCCTAGTGGCAGCTTAGACACTCCTCCTACATGCTGCCATGTTGAACTTTGACTCCACTTATCAGTGTGCTCAGAGCTTATGCCACTGGATATGGAAGGGCTAGCCATATTAATTAACCTACCACAGTATTAGAGTTGCCACTGGAGTGGGCAGCTGTCCAGTCTCTGACAGCCGCTGTCAATCCCTATGCTCAATCCCTTTGAAGACACTTAGTTCAGTTATTTATGGAAGTGTCTACCACATTCTACAACCAAATTAACATTAATGTTGCTAATGGAAGCACTAACAGATCTTTTCTTCTGAATTGTGATGTACATCCGAGTAAAACAGATTATCGGATATATATGGGCGGGGACTTCATTGTACGTCACCAGACAGAAGTCTGTTGTTATAACAGAAGATTGAGTCAAGACAAAAGTTAGAAGCTTAAAGAAACAAAAAAAATATAGCCATGATGTAGTAGCAGATGTTTAAACTTAATATTAACTTTATTAAATTCTATTTTTTCACTATTTAATTCAATTTATCAAACATACTTTATGTATAGATAATTCATTCACAATAAGATGCATTTACAAAATGGAAAATGGCTAGAATAAATTAGTATTTCAGCCAACTTAAAAAAAGAAAAAAGAAAGAATAGTCCTCTCAGTACTATAGTGTTGCCAGATTTTGTTACAAAACCAGTAGTCTATATTGGTTATAACAGAACTTTCCTTACCAGAATAAAAAATCTGTAAATAATCCAGGATACGAGACATGACTGTATTCTGGAAATACAAAATTGCCATACAAATAAGACTAAAACTGTTCATATTTGTAATTGACATGAAAAAGGGTCTAAAACTGCTTATACTACTTAGACATGGCAACAAATTAAAAAACATAAACAGAACAGTCAGCAATGTTTTTTTTTTTAAAAAAATATAATTTTGGTTGCTAGTTTTATATTGGTCAAAATCATATTATATACATGTTTATTAATCTATGTCTTCTGTGAGTCCACCTTTTGGATCACAAAACATTTGTATTCATAATTTAGCTCTTTTGCCTTTATTTGACTCTACACAGTGGGGAGTGTCTGCTAGGCAGACATTGGGAGATGTATGTTTACAGAATATTAAATTATTTCTTCACGTTGTTTTGTCAAACTTTGTGAACCAACTCATACCTTCCATATTCCCACAGAAAGGCCACATTCATATTCATTTGTATAGTACTTTTCACAATACATATATTTTTAAAGCAGCTTTACAGAAAATGCATATTTCTACTTTAGGACTCAGGAGTTATGTGTTATCAGAGGTGACTGCGTAAAAGTAATGTCCATATGGCAGAAATGAAAATTAAAGCGATGAGTATATGTTGTGATCCTAATGATTACAATATAAGGAAAATTTGGCGGTTTTGTATGCTGATTCAGAGCTGGCATCCGAAGTCCTCACAGGGGGTTGGCGTCATGATAAGAATAAGTAGCTAAGAATAACTAAGATGAGTGCCAACTTTTATTTGGAACATGTAACTCCTGGATTGCTGTGCCTGGCTGCATCACCATTTGACAACGTACAAAAAGTCACAGAAAATTGAAATTTTGACACATACATACAAAAGTATTGAGACACACCTCTTAATTGTTGAATTATATGTTTCAGTCAGACCCATTGCCGTGGGTGTATAAAATCAAGCACCTAGTCTAGTAGTAGTAGTAGTAGCCCTTTATTGTCACTAGTCACAAGTACCAGCAAAATTAGCCGTCAACCTGTCCATACATACACAACATACATATGACAAGGGGGTAGACAAGACAGGAAGACAGGGAATTGAAGAAAAATACAGCATAACATGAGGAAGGGGAGGAGAAAAAAATAACCCCCAGACTATGCTCCTTGGGGAGTACAGTGTGAGAGCAGGAAAAACACCTCAGCAAAAAGCACATAAATACACCATAGACACACGACTTTGCAACAGGGGAGGTAATCCAGCTCCGGCAAGCAGCCATCCGGTCCTGCAGCCGAGTTTAGCGCTGGTCACAGACCCGCTTGTCAGGCTGGCGGTATAAAGCGACGGAGGCGTGGGATCGGGGGTGGGGAGGTGAATGCATATATGTGTGTATGTGTGTGTGTGTGTGTGTCCGTAATCAGCAGTGTCTGTACAAGGGGAGGAACGGAAGAAGCGTCCCACTGCAGTGCTCTTCGCAGGGTAGATTTTACAACAGCGGCCTTGGCTGAGGCCACTGCTGGTACAAGGGAGCCGAAAAAGATAAGATTGCGATTGTTTAGTCTTGGGGCGAGTAGCCGCATTCCAATTCCACGGCTACTCTTCTTTGTCCATTCTGGTCTCCGAAACCATCAATTTTCCTTTGCAAAGCCGTGAGCTTCTGTGGTAGCCAAATAAAAATAACCATTGCTATTATAATAAAACTTAAGATTTTGCTGTAATGAATAATGCAATATTGTCAATGTCATCCAATTATATACGTTTTATGGCTGTGGCCAGGGTTTGAAAATTAGCGAGAGGTCTGAGCTGGGGTGTGCTAATGATAACTTTGTCTGGCGCTCTTATAAATGTTTTTAGCATGACTTTGTGAAAATTGATAGTGTGCATAACGTTTCTGACAGATAATATTGTAGTCATTTTCGCCTTACCGAATGTGGTATCCTTTTAGCAATAACCTTAAGTGCCAATGATGCAGTCTTGCCAGATATTGCTATAAAAAAATAAATAAAAAATTAACTGAAAAAAGTTCAAATATTTTGGAAATAAGATAATATAACGACATTGCTCAACCTAAACTGAAACTCTGAATTAGTCATTCAGAGAACAAATGTTATTTTTGAACATGAAAAATTTACAGAGGTCCGGACCTCGTTGGCGTCATAGCTGGCTACGGCCATGATACTTCTGAATTATGAATCAAAGTGAGAACATTCATTATTAAAACATTTTAGGCCTAAAAGTCCTGAATTGATTCAGTCTTTAACACATTCTCTAGCTTATAGAAACAAATTAATCATATGAAGCATAAAAGCACTGAACACCGCAAGTTAAAACTGCAGCTTATTGCTGCATTTGACAGCACATTCTGTGAAACAGCTGCCGTTCTCTGTCCTTCATTGAAGCGCACCTCACCGATACAGATTAACTAATGTGCGCTGAAATCAGTCAGTCAACAAAAGTAATTTTCACAAAAAGCTATATTGTGTAAAATGGACGGACTCCCCTAGCCACCCATATGCAAAAACAGCTTCATGGTCCTACACAAATCATATACTCTTAATAACATATTTTGCCTTTAAAACTGGTAAATTCACGGAAAGATAACAACTTTGGGGGCACTGTTCATTTTGTAATAATCACAAAATAATTAGCAAATGTACATTGTCTTTTGTCTTTTGGAAGTGGCATTCAAAGTTAATTTGGCTCAAAATTCTGAGGGGGCTTTTTATGTACTTTTTTCTGTATATTTGTAACAAATAAAATCTTAACCAAAGTTGCTGATTTTTTGTATGCGTTAAAAAAACTTTTGTAAAAGAGAGTTTAATGGTCATAGCCATTGGCTATTACTCTACACCTAATGGTTACCATGGAGATGTGCTCATAATGATAATAACCCATTGACGAGGCTGTTGAGGTATGTGCCCTGTGCCCAAGAGTCACTCACATCCAGGAGCACTTGATTTCTCCCTTGGTCTTCTATTACTCCATTTTCATCATTTGAATGTTGAGAGAATGGGTAGAAGGTTGACTATTTCTGCCTTCTGTAAATCTTGCTCTGTCATTCTTGCTCACTTTTTCTATAGCCGTCTGCCCTTGTTGCATGTCAGAAGCACAGAACACAGCTCATTCTTGCTTTTCATTTCTCCATTCTGCATAACTCACAACCCTCATGGATGTCAGGCAGGGAGATCTGTTCCTCGTTCTGTCTCAGTGTGATGCCTTACATTGCTATAATTTTATCCCATTTTCTTGTAGCTTCTTTAGCACCGGTGTCTTTCTTCCAGCATGTGTCATAGATTCTCTCAGCCTTTCCGAGGGGGGTTAGAGAAAAAGGGATGAAGTTAAACGATGCTGAAGTGGGCTGTGGTAGCATGCAGGTGTCCAGCTTAACAAGCTCCATAAGAAGCTTCGCTATGAGGTTAATTTTCTCTTCAATGCCATGACCCTACCAGACCTCTCCAGAGCCCTGACACAGAGAAAAAAAGAAAGTGAGAGAGAGTGTTTTATATTCCATTTTGGGACCAATGCTGAATAGTGGAAGGGAGAAGTGGATGTTATAATGGGGACCTCTGAGCCCATAACCATTTCTTTCCACTCTCCCTCCCCCCCTTCCTCTCCTGCGCTAATTGTGTACTTAGGGACAGTTAATGATGTACGAAGTCAACATTTCTACAAGCAAAGTACAGCTCTAACTGCAGTCTGACAGTGATTGGGTAAAAGCTTGTAAAAGGAAGCATGCATGTGTTAATGCAACATTTTAGATGTGTAACATGTATGTGTGTGTTTTTGGTTCACCTACATTATGAGGGAAGATGGGGAATGGGAAATGTCCTCAGGATGTAAGGACAGCAAATGTCAATTCAAATGACTAAATAAATATAATACATATCAAATTTAAAATGTTTAGGGGATAGAAAATATCATTAGCTCACTATAAAAACAATATAACTCAATTGCGAGTTATTGTACTATTACCAGCATGTGTCTCATACAATTTCCGATGTGATGATGATGATGATGATATCGCCCAAAAAGTGAAATTTCTGCTATCACCCAAAAAGTGAAATTTCTGCATTTACACACACTCATGTCATTCCAAACCTGTATGAAACAAAAGATGTTTTGAAAAAAAGTACAGACAAAAACAGTTGAGATAATGACAGACCCCATTGACTTTCAATCAATCAAAAGGAAGCTATACATGTTTAGAACAACATGTACAATGATGACAGAATTATTATTTTTTTTCTGGTGAACTATCCCTGCACTATATAAATGTACAAGTTGTAAAATGCATTATAATTATTGTTTTATTTACAAGAAAATACAATTCAAATATAAAATTTAATTCAATTAATTAAATCCATTTCTTTGTATTATTTTTTTGTTGTAAATTATTTTTGAAAATTATTTTAAAGGAAATTCCACACCATTAGGCACTAATAAACTGTTGAGCATACACATTCAACACACCGTTCTTATCTATTTTTATTTTTTATAATTAAGATACTGATGTTCTCTTTACATCTCACTTGCCTCTTCTATCACTCATTTTCATTGCCACATATTTCTCATTCTTTTCTGGAAATTGTAATGATGATTTTAAAGACCACAAACAAGAGTTATTCATCTGGTCACAAATACACCACATGAGCAAGGTACAGTCTTTTCTGTCCTGTCTTAGACCTATCCAACCTTCTCCAGCTTTGGCAATATTTTTAGCTTACTGGTAAACCAAGAGGGACAAAATTTAAATTAAGTAAGCTCACATATGTGAGACACAGTTGATATGACAGGTGTCTAAGGGATACTAAATATATTGCATGATACTGCATTACACAAGGGATAGGGCCAATGTCAGCCAAACCTGTTCAAGATCATCTCAAGACACAACAGGGTTTTAAAGAAGGAAGTCTTATATACTCAATTTAAGACCAGTGACCTGGCAGGATATACAATTAATTTCACTTATAAATTACTAATAAACATAATGCGAACTGGAACAGACCTGACAATAAAAAAGTTCATGACTAACTTGTTATCTAAAATAGGACTCTTTATAGCACAACGGCCAAAGCGTCATCATTTCATGACCTTCACATGCTATAGTGTCACTTAAAGACTCCTGAATAGTTTTAATATTAAATATGGACACTGGACCTGTGGATAAGAAGCTAAATTTCAGTGAAAGAAGGTCTAAATTTTTGATGCAACACATTTTGTATTTAACTATATATAAATACATAATTAATACTTTGTTTCAATGTCACGATTACAATGACATTGAGGCGAAAGTCATTAAATTTCATTCTTTGACCTGTGATGCAGTCCGGCTTGGCCAGCCTATAGACTTCCTGAAGTGTGTTAAATATTAAGAATCTGTGAAGCCAAGAACACTTCACATGCATCAAACAGCTGTCATATGCTATTAAGCGTTGAATAATGCAAGCTGCTTCAGTGTCTGTGCAACACTTAATATCACTAAACACTATTGGAAGCATGCAGAGATTTCCTTCTAAATGTTTTCACACTTCAAAACAAAATAAAATGTGTGTGCGACCAAGCAAACACACATATGGACGCACCCACACATGTATACACACATTTTCTAATTTATGCGGCTTTATGACCCCCTCCCTCTCTTTTTCCCCTCTCTTTCTCTTTTACAAATAAACATGCTGACATTATAGGGGCCCAACTAAAATTACCTGCTGCTCTGAAAGAACATTAAAGTTAATTTTAAATTGTAATGACTCCCTTCAGCCTCTGAAGCTGAAATGCTACAGTTCTTCATACATCACTACTGCCTTTGATTTAATCATTCAAATAACTTTCCAGAATACCTGACTCCACATGCAGCCCAGAGGCCCTCATCCTGAAATATGCTTTTTAGTATTAAGAGTATTTAAAGTTGGTCTTTTTGTCATCCACTGGGATCAGTCTCGTAATACAGAAAGTGACAGTACGACAATCCAAAGAGATAAAAGTTGATGAAAGAGCATCTGATTCTGTTAACATTCACACAGCAGAATATGTCCATGATCAGAATTTTTTTTATTCCAAATGAGTAGATTTATAACTTGCATTAATAATAAAAGAAGCTGAAATGTATGAACAAGACCCACAGCTGTAGGAGCCACTGTAGGAGCTGAACATGGTGGTACCTCATCGGCTCACCAGAACACTGAGAAAACCTAGTCAAATTCACTAACAAACCGCTGTATCTTATAAAAATAAATTATTAAACTGCAGCAACAATATCCTAGAAGGAATATTCTTCCTCTTGTTGCTTTTGAAATATCTTAATGGCTATCTGCATTACCTCTAATCCCCAAGGGTTTTAGTGAGTCTCCGGCTTGTTTAATCAATGGGAATTGGCAGTTTTAATTGTTTTTTGTAGGAAAGAAGGCCATCTTCATCTTTCTAAAGGCCCCACTGCTCGCCTCAATCCTCTCTCAATGAGCTTTAGGTATAAGAACGCTTTGTTGTTGCCGCTAGGCTTAGCCCTCATTAAAAGCATGTCCATATGTGTTTATATTGTATAATATTTCTGATTTTTTTTTAACTGAATCAATGGCCTTGAATCTATGTTTTTTATTACTTGCCTTCAAATTTCCAGGTTTTATACCCTCTGTTCATAATGAACATTCAAGGAGATATATTGTGTATCATTGCTCCTTATTACAGCAGCTGTTCCCAGAGACACTCGCCAACTGCTTTTATTTTCGTCAAAAATGTATTCTCTCCTGCTCTCTGTGCTTCTAAAATGTAAATATTAAGCAGGTATAATCAAATTGCTTTGTAAAATAAGCTGAAAGAATAAATGAGAAAGAGAAAAAAAGAAATATTCACCATTATAGTTATATTATTTATTTATTTTTTATCAGGGCTTAGGAAGCCAAATTTAAAAACATTTAATTCGCTTTCAATAATTGCATTACATTTTTGCAGGTTTATAACTTCTCTGGTATAAACTGTTGATTAAAAGCATTAATCCAGCTTTACGGATTTTGCCACAATCATAAAATGGTTCTATTATTTTGCAATTCTAGAGGTATGTGCCCTTACCTGAAATGAGAGGGTTGTATTATTCATTGGACTAAGGGGAATATTATTATTAAGATTTTTTCACATTGAACGAAAGGGGGTGAAAAAAAACAAACAAGGGATCTGCTTAGCATTTAATATGCCTGTCTGTCACCTTAGACGTTGTCACATTAGACAAAGTGGCTTGGTATTATGCGAGCATCATACTGAAAAAGGGAGAAACATATACTGTTTGGCAGGGTTATACAAACCATTTGGTCCTAAAACCATATTTAATGGCACACCTAGCAGGAATGATTACATACAGTATAATACATAAATATTCAGACGCAAATTGCTTTTAATACAAATTTCTTCAGACACTGACTCATAACTAGGCAAGTTCACAGACACTGTAAGCTGTAATTACATTTATCACAATTTTCTGTTGAGTTGTTGTTAGACCCTTGCCTCATGCCTATAAACCATGCACTAAATAATGTAACTTTTAGAAGGAACTTTCTTCTGCATTTTATTCCAGGCTTAATTCAGTGTAGACCATGCAAAGCAAGATGACTGCTTTAAAAGCCTTAAAAATTTTTTGCTGAGCTGCCATCTGCATGGAAATTTGATCTGATTGGTACAAGACATGATAGCATAATAATCACAGAAGATAAGAAACACCTGATTGTTCCTCATTGGAGATTGTGTTTTACGATGCTTGATAATTATTGTTATTGGCATAAAATGAGTCAGATGTGTTGTTTCATTCATTTCTCTTATTTTGAATAATTGTATCGCATCACTTTGGGATCAAAGCCAGAGGAAATAAGACTTGTTGAATAGCATGGAAATGGTCAAAAAGACAGGGAAGCAAGTGCCACAAGATGAAATGTCTTTTTAAAGTGTGTTAGAACTTTTACATTTCTTTTTAATGTTTCCATTAATGTCCCATTATATTTCTAGGAAGTAAATGGAGACTGAGGATTGTTATGACATGTTTAATATTTTTAACTCAGTGTTTTTTTCTAAAACTTTGACATAAAGATCCAACTTTTGTCAGCTACAAATGTTTTTTTTTCTGTTTTGTTTTTTTGTCAACCCTTTTCCCCAACTCCACCACATTTAAAAATAAAGAAAAAATAAAACAGCATATATATTTTAAATGGCAAAAGGCAGATATTTATTTAATAAATACATGGGCAAATGAATAAAAATGTACAGTGAGTGTTTTAGTCTCTCTTTTTTTTTTACAACTGTCAAATGTTGTTTCTTACACTTTTCCATTTTGTCTGAACTGTGTGTGTGCTGCAGATGTAATTGGGGAAAGTAATATTACGTAAAGCTCTCCCAGTCTGCTGAGCTATGATATTTATATTTTGAAATATTTTTCTACTGTGTTACCTTATCATCTGAAATCAAGTTTATTCCACAAAACTTTGTTGCACATAAAACAAGTAAGAAATAAGCAACCAAGGCAGTTATATTTGGAAATGATTAGGACACTTTTTTTGTTTATTTGTTTTTGTTTGGTTGTTGTAGATATTACAGAATTTTGAAACATGAAATGTCCAGTGATTGGCACTAAAACTTTAATTCTCTAACCTGAAAATAGTGTACCACCTACACTAAACCCTGGCCTTAACATAACTGATATTGTTAACAAAAGATATAAAAAATAAATAAAAATAAACACTTTTTTTAAGCAACCATGTCATTTTAGCTTGCTTCTGCAAGACTTCAAGGTCTTTTATCATGATTCAAGTTTCATGGGACATCATACCCGGTCAATCTGCATTACAAGTACAATGTGAATGTAGCAAGTTTGCAACTTTATAAAAGCAATACATATGAAGCTGGTTATGCTACAATAAGGCACTCCTAGCAGTTAAATTATAATGCCATACATTTATTAGTTTACAAATAATCTACTATGGTAAAAGAGTTTTGCGGTTATAACAGTATTGTTCAAGGAAATGCACACACACAAAAAGGCACATTCTTCAGTGAGCCTGGGTTGAAAATAAGACTCGCCTATTCATAATTCAACTTTGTCAGAGCTCAAAAGGAAGATACATATCATTCTATCTCTCTCTCTTTACCATAACAAACTTTGACAGCCCTACCTCTTCTGCAACCGCTGATCTAGAAGCAGCTCTACAACTTCAAAACATCTTAAGTACTCACAGGAGAGATATTACAACACAATGCAGACCCTTGATTGCAATGTTCCTGGTATCCAAAAGTACTTTTTGGTACTTTTTGCTTGTCTCCATAAATCACTGTGCCAGACTTTCAGGTGACTACCATGGCACACACACCACTTGGTCAAGAGCTTGTTCTTAGAGGCAGCAGCACCTCCAGCTTTAGTGTGGACCTTTTGATCATATCAGATCTTTTGAGACCTCCTTATAATACCATAATCTTTTTCCCAGTCACTCATTTTTACCATAGATGTGACAATGCTCTTTGTCCTTTGAGTTCTCTTAGTAAGTCCAGGGGGCTTATCGCTTGTCAAGTGCAAAGCAGTTCAAACAGGAAGAAGCTGATGACTGGGGGATCTTGCAGTGTTTGAAAACCAGCAAGGGAAGCCAGTCAACAGTGGTCTGGCAGAAAATAAGGTGATAACAGAGGACAATCAATACTGGAACCTAATTCTCTCTGACATGTGAGCTGTAGCCCAGGCTTCCACAAGGCTAAGCCTCTTTGAATAATTGTTGGGGAGAATGCTACAGGGTCTTTTGAATGTTGCAACGGCAGCTTGGGAGTAACAGCCATCTCCCCATTGGTCAGTGATCAAGCACATGCGGGGCACGAGGGAGCTTTGATGTTGATGCCCTTGGCCAGAGAACACAAGCTGGAAACTCAGCGCTCCCAGCAGAGCACATACAATAAACCGTACCTGGTCTCATGGCATTTACGTACCTGGGTACACTTTTTAGCGAGACACGAAATATGTACTAATAACTACATATTACTGCATTTTCCAAAATAAACAAACACAAAACTCTGACATATTTTACTCCTTTTCAGACAAATTTACCTAGTAATTAATAAAGCGTACTTTTCACACTATTACTTGAAGAATATCATGTTACAACTTAAAAAAAATAAAAATAAAAATAATAATAAAAATAAAATTAAAAAGCTGGGAGCTTTGAAAACTGATGCTTTTGAACGTTAGCATCGCACATGTCCAGCCTCGTATCTTTGGGTTTTCATAGACGGTAAGTTTGTTCGGTAGCTCACAGAGTACGGAGACGTACTTGAGAGGTGAGGAACTCCGGTTCAAATTCCGTGTAACTAAGTTCGACGAAACAGTTCAAATCTGCATATAAGGAAGTTGAAATGGCACGTTTGCATCAACAAATATGTTTTTATATCAGTTTTGCATTTGTTAACACTATCGGGTAGGTTTAGGGTTGGGTTTGGTGTAATGCATATTTCCAACACGATAGAACATTAACTTTTAGGGACAGAATCCAGTTATTTGAGTTCTGAACCGCCGCAATACGTACATGTAACAACATAATAAAAACACAGCAATATGTACCTATATCTACGTAATAAAAACGTGTCAGGGTTCACGTATTTAACCTGTGTTTTAGCGCCACTCAGTGGACGTTTCTCTTTGAAACTGTGGCAAAACGTGCAGTAAGGTATGTAAAATGGTGTCACAGAGAAAGTGCGCATATGTATGTATTTTTATGAGACCAGGTTGAATAAACCTGTGCTTAGGTGAGTTTCACCCTAGTGATAAAGCACTGGTTCGTATTCCTTGTGCTGATTCAAACTTTCTGGTTTCTTGGTAGGTAGTGTATGCTGTCAGTGAGAGTTTTGAACACTTGAGATGCCCAATTCTGCAGTTTGAAGAAACTCTTGATTGTTCTGAAATTACCCATGCTTTCTAATAATGTATTTGACAATTACTTCATGTCTTCATGCTCTTTTTTACCCAAATGAAATTAACCGAAGGCTGATTCCTCTTTCTCCATCTAACTGGAAAAAATAAATAAATAAAGAAAATGTGTGATCAGACCTTCCAATCAGTCTGGACAGAGCACCTTCCACTTTCCTGCAACTCATGAATATTGCTCTTCAACAAGAATTATGATTACTTTATGTTGTCATTCACCCAAGGACTAGGCCAAACATCTACAGATCTTCACCTGCAGCATGAGCTGGAAAAACAATGTGAGGCTGGACTTTAAACTAGATGTGCATTTTTATTCAAAATAAAAACAAACAAATAAATAAATAATGTACAGTATTTAAGTTTTTGAACTGTGAACATTTAAAATCTCATATTGCTGCATCTTGATATCAAGGCTAAAGAACTTCAGCTATCATTTTTCATGTCAACAGTGTGTGAAAACTACAAACCTGCAAGCGATACCTTTTGTATCCATGTTGTAATAGTTGCTCTTGTCAGTGCGTTCACACTTGTTATTTAAAATAACTTAAACCTATTTCAGTTGACCCAGAAGTAAACAAAATGACAACAAGAGTGTTAATGTATTATTTAATATTAGAATTGTATTATAATATAAAATAAATCACAATGTCTTTACTTTAAAAATACATTGTTTATCACTCAGCTTCAACTATGTATTTATTTATTTTAATTTTGGCATAAAAACAATGGAAGGCTTTTGTATTTTCTGTGTGACAATTTCTAATTATGATTCTCAATCTATTCTGTGTGGTGAAATGCTGTAAACCTTTGTTTGTTTGTTTAAAATGTGCATTACACAAAATAAAGTAATCCTAGGCCTCTTTATGTTCTCAGTGCATGTTATAAACAAACTGCATCAGACAAAAGGTGAACCAATCAGCTTAACTTGTTAATCTGTTAATGTTTTAAACATTTGGTATATAACAGAAAATATACCCAGCCACTAAAGGGCCAAGGCTATTGACACACAGCAGCAGAGAATGGTTGTTAGTCCGGTTTATAGTGCTAATAGCAGGTCTGTTCACATACAGTTTGGTCAATTTCGACAGTGGCAGCCACATTCTACGAATGTATTCTAAATCTTTAACCTTAACATTTTGGGACTCAACCAAATTATGAGAGCATGTTCAAGTGACATGTTCTGCATGTGTTACAGGTACCGGCTGGGCACCATGTAAACGGCTTATCTGCTCTCTCTGAAACAGGAGAAATAAATTAGACAGGGCAACGTCTGCGTCCGTTTATCATCTCGCTCAGCAGAAAGAGAGCCAAGAGGATTTATTACACAATCACACGTAAAATCCTACTTGGTTACAAACACACAACGTTTTTCTCATGAAATAGACAGTTTCAAACATAAAATACAATTTGTCTTTTCATCTTTCAGCAATTACTGAGATATAAATTGTGTTTAATCAAATAAATCAAAATGACAATAACCACTGTGACCTTGTAAATTGTCTCTTTTTCCACTTAATATAAAGCATAGCTTATGTCATCACTTGCATATAATTTCTAAATGCATTTTCCATTTTAAACTAGCATAATTTTTACTCTTACACAATGCATGAGCTGACAGACTTCTAACTTGTTTTTAAACCACTTTTAGTATATATAACGTTTGGTTTTAACACTAGCTTTTCACATATTACACAATTTATACATGTACAAACTATTTAACTTTACAAAAATGTTCAAAGAGCTACAAATAAAACTCTGTTCGACGTGACTTTGGTAGTAACAGATGACGTCACCGGGCGCGAACATACAACTACTGCTGTATATACATATAAGTCCACATTTTCATAAAACAGCCTTATTACACGGACCTTGAAACATTCAGCGACATGTAAACATATTACATTTCAGTTATTTAACTTAATTCACTAATCTACCAACCTGAAACAGGAGAAATAAATGAGACAGGGCAACGTCTGCGTCCGTTTATCATCTCGCTCAGCAGAAAGAGAAAAGCCCGCAAAGCGGAACAAACTGACGTAAACGCCTCGGAAGCACAATAAGCGCCACACTGCCCCCTGCTGACGAACTCCACAATTACTCCTGACCTCTATATAAGATATATTAGTGCAAATGAATGGTAGAAACAGGTTAATTACCCCTGAACAAAATTCAACAACATTTCTTTATAAAATTACAAAAACTACCACAAATGTGATAACAATTTACTGGGCATCACACGCTCCCTGACAAAAAAGAATGGCTCCTGACATTTACAAAAATCTTTATCTCAAAGCTGTTTAACTCTTTTAAACTCTTAATTTTGATTCTCAAATCTCTATTCAATGAACAAGCATAGTAGGTGGAATGTATGTGGCTGGAGCTTGGTAAGGATATAGTAAGTATGGTGTCTGAGGGTAATGGAATGGGTACGGATATGGTATACAATAAGGCGGTATGTATGGAAAGAGTAAGTGTGCAGGTGTAGTGTGATGAGATGCTTCTATGACAGGTACATAAGGTGCTGTGTAACCAGTCATTGAATTAACTGTGGCGTATGCCTGAACTGATGGTTCACCTAATGACTCATATGTGAGGAAACGGCGTGCCCTTCTCTCACGAGCGGACCTTCTAATGTCTGACTGAGTGTTTTCTACAGGAGGAGTCAAAGGTCGAACTTCTGAGTCAGAGTTTTGGTGTCCATTGTGTTCTTCTTCCTCCACAGGTTCAGTGCATAAAGGTAGGTTTTCATCACCGTTGTGTCTTGTTTCAGTAGGGTTTGGTAAGTGTTCAGGTACAGTATGACCTTCTCTTCTTACAGGTGTTGGTTCTGACCCCCGAATCCCTGGATACCTGGTGAGTTGCTCCTGGTAGATAACAGGTCTTTCCTCTGTCCTTACGGTTGGTCTCCTTAACCAGTATCCTGAGCCAGAATCATCATCTGAATCATTTTCACTATCATCACTCGTGTCTGCTTGTCTTTGAGTGTCTGTCATTCTGTCTTGGTTTTGTCTGTTATGTGTTCTCTTCTCAGGGATAGGTCTGGTGTCAGATGAAGTAACATCGACAGGTAAGTCGTTCACCAGCAACAGGAGATTACGGTGCAGTGTCCTGCTTTTCTGTTTGTTTCCAGTTTCAGGGCAGACAACGTACACTGGGTTCTCGCCAAGTTGACGTTCGACTATGTATATAGTCTTCTCCCAGTACGCCCTTAGTTTTCCTGGTCCTCCACGTTCACTAAGGTTCCGGACCAGAACTCTGTCCCCTGGTTGCAGTACCACCCCTCTTGTCTTCTTGTCATACGTCACTTTTCCCCTTGCACTGGACTTTTTACTATTCTCGCTAGCAATGCGGTAGGCTTCTGTCATCTTTTCAGCCCATTTCTCGGCAAATCCTCTAGGTGAGTATGGTTCCCTTTCTCCAACCAATCCAAACAACAAGTCGACTGGGAGATGTGGGTGACGGCCGTAGAGAAGGAAAAACGGTGAGTAGCCGGTGGATTCATGTCTGGTGCAGTTGTATGCGTGTATAACATGCGGGAGATGGTCCTTCCACCATAGTTTCTCACTATCAGTCAATGTTCTTAACATCTGGAGGATTGCGGTTCAACCATCAGCTGGGGTTGTGCTTTGGGTGGTAGGGCGACGTCCGTGAGTGGCCAACCCCTGCCAACCGCTGAACGATTGAAACAGTTTGTTCTCGAATTCACACCCTGTCATGATGTAGTTTGGATGGATATCCCAACCGGGTATGAATCATTGAAGATGCCTCAGCAGCTGTTTTCCCCCCCCGCTGTTTCCTTCGTGGGTATCCTGACAAATCTAGTGAAATGGTCAATCACTACTAGATATATTCATATCCTCCACAACTGTTCCAGATGCAAGTAATCAATGCACACAAGCTCTAAAGGAAATAATGTATACTGCCCATGGGAGCTCGAGTGTGTGTGGGTTTCTTGATCTATACAGGGACATTTTCGTGACATAGTCTTTCGATTTCTTTCACCATAAAGGCCAGTAAAACCTTTCCCGAGCAAGATGAGTACTCTGTCTGTGCCTACATGACCCATCTCATTGTGTAGGTATTTCAGAGCTAGTACCTGTGTTTCAGAGGAGGGACTAACTGCTTGTGCTGTTCGTCCTTCTGTAAAGGAGGTCGTCTTCAAGGTGCAACTTACTCCACTCATGCAGCAGCTTTCGGGTGGCTCCACTTACAGTTTGGCGTATGTCATCCGTCAGTTTTGTGTTTGACTCCTTTACTCAATAATCTTTCCTATTGCTTGATCCTCTCTTTGAGCTTTAACAAGATCATCATGGGTGATAGTTGCAGGTGACAATGAGGTTGCGGAGGAGGATCCGGGGATCGCATGTTGTGCTGCAACCCAGGCCACATCCTTCCTTCCGCTGCCTGACTCCCATCCCATGTAGCACGTACTGCCTCATTCGAGAGCTCCTCTGTACAAATTACCTCATATTCCCCATGTCCAACGAAGCCGAGACAGTGTGTCTGCATCTCCATTTGATTTTCCAGGCCTATACCGAATGTCAAACCGAAAATCTGAGAGTTTTCCCACCCACCGATGACCAACAGCGTTGATTTTGCTGTACTCATGATATAGGTCAAGGGTTGTTGTCCGTATACACAGTGAAATGGGGAGCGTAGTACAGATAGTCCCCGAACTCCCCTTTCCACTGTGCAGGTGATAATACGTTCAAAGTCCCTTGGGTCTATCTTTACACCATCAGCTGACACAAGCGCCCGACGTATCTGACTTCTTGTCTGACAGTTCACATTTCTCAGGCCTCAGTTTTACCCTCCGTCTGTTGAAGAGCCTGAGCACTTTACGGAGAGCCTCCACATGCTCATCGAATGTTCTGGCATAACAGAGCACGTCATCCAGATATGAATGCAACATTCATCCCTGAGTGTGCCTAGCACCTCCTCCATGCTCCTGGAATGCTGCTGGGGCGTTTGAGAGTCCGAATGGGATACGGACCCATTCGTAGAGGCCCCACGAGTGATGAAGGCAGTCAAGTGACGTGAACCCTCGGCGATGAAACCCTGATGGTAAGCCTTTCCCGGTCAAGGATGCAAACCAAGTGTAGCCCCCCAGCGTATCTGTCAGGTCTTGTATTCTGGCAGCGGATGTCGATCATGCACAGTCTTTTTATTCAGAAGGCGATAATCGATACAAAGCCGTAGCTGCCATCTTTCTTCTAACACAGACAACTGGGCAGCATATGAGGACTTGGACTTAACTATCCAGCCTTTCATCAGCAACTCCTGCACGTATTCCTTTACCTCTTTAAACATGGCTTCGAGACTGCTGATATGCTCTGCACAGGAATTTTCATCTGTGAGGTGATCGACATTTGTAGGCTTGGTAAACATCCAATATCATTGCTGTCACGTGTGAAAGCTCCGCTTCTTCACACAGCATTTTGTTGACTTTTTCCCTTTGTGTCTCATAAATGACTGAGGTCGATGGAAGTGCCATGACGATGGACGGGCGTCAACAGTGTTGATACAGCGCTGGCAACAATCACTGTGTGCTTGGTGTTTCAGGTGAGTCTGTGGCGATCACTTTTTCAACACAGTGGATGCTGCCAAGTGCTGTCTTTCTCGGTAGAGTTACTGTATGTTTTGTTGTTACACACAGGTACAGCTACATAGGTTTTCTTGGATTTGACCTCCAACAGACCTTCACCCCCGTCCATTCTGTCAACTGTACATTGTTTCATCAGGCTCAAACATGAAGACTGTGTCAGATGTACTCATGAGAGGAAGTTGGCACTTAACCCAGTTACCTGACCTGCTGATAACAGTGTCCTGTCTGCCTGTCCGTAGGTGCCCGTACTGCACAGAGGTTTTGCTAGCTTGGATGAAGTTCACCATTAGCTCTGCTTTCTCTGCTGGTATACACAAGGCATTACAGAGTAGGACGACAAGTTGAAATCAGCTTTTCAGTTGTTCTTGTATCATCTCTTCCAGCATGTTGAAACCTAACAGTGTCTCTCCAGAGCAAGACTGCTGACAAGAAAAGCACGGTGATTGACAGACTAGGGTCTTCATTCCCCATCAAATTTACTGTAAGGGCAACCCAACCATCAAACGGAGGGCTCACCGTTCACCGCATACACTCTTAACTCATCTTCTTCACCTTCTTTACACAATTATTTCACGGAGTCTAACAAGATGTCATAAATATCTACTCTTCCAGTCTCTATCAATCATGCTCACTTGAGCACCAGTTCTAGCAGGGCACTGACTGCTAATCCATTTAGGTAACAATGGTGAAGCTCTCCTCCCAATGAGGTTGGCTAGGCATTCCCTTTTGCTGTGAGGTAAGTCATGAGTGAATGGATTGTTGTCTTGTTCGGTTTTTCTGTTTCTTTTCCGTGATTTTATCTTTTGTGTGAGTGTTTGAGTCTTTTGTCAGTCTTTCATTTTCAGGTTGATCAGTATGACAATGTCAGTTGGATGATCGCTGAGACCGTTTCCAGTTTTCCCTGACGTGTTGATCTCTTTAGACAACCCACTGCCCGGTGGCCTTCTCACCACAATGGAAACAATGAGGACAGTTGGGACGATTTTGTTCCACACACTTGTCACAGCCATAGTTTTCTCTCTCCTGCGGTCTCCTCTGCCTTTCCCATTGTAGCTGAACTGTCCTGCCGGCCACCGTGTCTGCATTGACTGTCTCATGAGCTCAACCATACCTGTAAGCTGTTCAAGTTTTTCTGTAATGCTGGATCACATCTGTTTTCGGCACCTTATCCTTTACACTTGAACTCTGGACAGCGTTACCTCAGACTGAGCACTATGCACGTTTGTTAACCTTTGGCGGGTGGTTGGACCTAGCCTTCCGCCTTTTCGCTTTCATCGCACATTATTTTCTTCATCTTTTTCAGGATTGCCTCATCCGATACTCCGGTGTCCCCAAGCAATGACTTCAGCTCTCTGCGGACATCATCATGTTTATGACCTAGGCCCTGATACACAGTATGAAGAAACACATCCTGCACTGTACTTGCACTGTACTTGACACCTGTGTCAGCATGTTTTGAAGCTAGCATGATCTTCTGTTTAAGTCCAATGACTCTGTATTAGAACTGTTGGGGTTCTCACTGTCTTTTTGTTGGTACACATGAGTTCCTGGAACAGCTCGGTGTTGCTTTGCTCACCCAGTAATGGAGAAAGGCTTTTAGTTCTTCTACAGTCAGATCATCCTTATTCATCAACATGTCTTTAAAAGTTCCTGGCTTGAACGACTTTGAGGACAGCTCTTACAACTTCTCATCACCGAACTGCTCCTTCAAACCGTCTCCTATCTGCCGACAGACACTGTGTAGCTGAGATCTGACCCCTGCCCCAATCTGACCCCCTTGAATCTTCAGTTCTCTGCGATGAAGTAAGACAACTCTCTTAAGGAGAGCAACTTGTTAGTGGTGTCGAGTTTTCACTTAAACCTCTGATGTCTGTTACATTACTACCCTGTGGGGTGAGTCCTATCTTTACAGATGACTGAGATACAGACTGTGGTGTGGGTGCATGTTTACACTGCATAATCTGTCTACTTAGCTCCTCATAACTAGTCAGTATTTTCTGCAGCTCTGTGTCATGTTGTCACTAGCCATAGAGGTGTCACGTGTTTGCACTAACAATCCCAAAATCAGTAGCATCACTATCATCAGTAGGGTTAACATTATCATTAGCATGACTTACATCCCCACTGCCCGATACATCAATTCTACTGCAACTTGTGAAGCACGACCCCGATTGACTGTGTCGATTACCTCCCTTAAGTTCAATAGATGTGCCATCCCAGAATCCTCTAACTCTAGTAAAGACCCACTAACATGAAACTGCAAATGTACTCAAACAACCCTCCTCCATCTGTAAAATAGACACAAGACTCGTCCATTCCTGGCACTGCACCCACTGACTTGACAATCTGTAACATTCATCTACGGAAAGAGTGAGCAGGGTCTTTTTGATGTCCCACACCAACCTTTTCCTCTCTCTATCCGCCATAACTGCTTCCCAATTCCACGCACTTGTCACCAGAGTCCAGATTACAATTCACGCGCTGTTCTTGACGAGTGTGATTTCTTTAACAGGCTGCAGCTCGCTGGTATGCATCAGGTCACTTTGTCCAAGTTTGCAGTATCACTGATCATCTTCCGACCACCCTGGAACAAACTGACGTAAATGCCTCGAAGCACAATAACGCCACACTGCCCCTGCTGACGAACTCCACAATTACTCCTGACCTCTATATAAGATATATTAGTGCAAATGAATGGTAGAAACAGGTTAATTACCCCTGAACAAAATTCAACAACATTTCTTTATACAATTACAAAAACTACCACAAATGTGATAACAATTTACTGGGCATCACACTATGTTTATCAAAAGACAACAATGTAGCGTGTTTTATAATAATTTTAGATTTTGTACATTGTGACGTTATTTTAATGGTAATCAAAAGTGCACTTATTAATTTTGTTTGTTGCAATAGTGACACCTAGTGGCGCGGATGTAATATCATATAGAAGTAATAGTTTATGGTTACCAGTGCTTCAGTCTGGAATGTATCAGTCTGGTAAGGGTTATAAAGCCATTTATAAGGCTTTGGGACTCCAGCGAGCCGCGGTCAGAGCCAGTATCCACAAATGGAGAAAACTTGGAACAGTGATGAACCTTCCCAGAAGCGGCCGGCCTACCAAAATTACTCCAAGAGCGCAACGACGACTCATCCAGGAGGTCATATAAGAACCCAGAACAACATCTAAAGAACTGCAGGCCGCACTTGCATCAATTAAGGTCAGAGTTCATTATTCAACAATAAGAAAGACACAGGGCAAAAACACCATGCTGACCAAAAAAACACAAAGGCTCTTCTCACATTTGCCAAAATATCTTGATTATCCACAAGACTTTTTGGCAAATATTCTGTAGACTGATGAAACAAAAGCTGAACTTTTTGGAAGATGCGTGTGCCGTTAGATCTGGCATAAAACCAACACAGCATTTCATAAAAAGAGCATCATACCAACAGTCAAACATGGTGGAGGTAGTGTGATGGTCTTCAGGACCTGGATGACTTGCCATAATTGATGGAAGCATGAATTCTGCACTCTATCAGAAAATCCTGAAGGAGATTAATGTCCAGCCATCAGTTTGTGACCTCAAGCTCAAGCGCACTTGAGTTATGCAGCAGGACATTGATCCCAAACACACCAGCAAGTCCACCTCTGAATGGCTCAAGAAAAACAAAAGTAAGGTTTTGGAGTGGCCAAGTCAAAGTCTGGACTTAAATCCGATTGAGATGCTGGCATGATCTTAAACAGTCCCTTCATGCACGAAAACCCTCCAATGAGGCTGAATTCAAACAATTCTGCAAAGAAGAGTGGGACAAAAAAGACTGGTCCTCCGTGAAAGACCCATTGCTAGTTATCACAAACGCTTGATTGCAGTTGTTGCTGCAAAGGGTGGCACAAACAGTTGTTAGATTTATTTTTTTCACGTAGGGCCAGGCAAGTTTGGACAGCTTTTTTCCCTTAATAAATGAAATCATTATTTAAAAACTGCATTTTGTAGTTACTTGCATTATCTTTGTGTAATATTAAAATGTTTTTGATGATCTGAATCTTTTATTTGCAAAATTTTATTTGCTAAAAAAAAAGGACTGAAGGGGGCAAAAACCTTTTCACGGCTGTATACATAAACAGACAGATAATCAGATCTATATATTATTTTCATTACAGCAATAGGACTTAGTCAATATTTGTGTATGTTCATTGGACACTGAAAGAAGGTTTTACAAAATAGGTTTTGTAATACTTGAACAATTTTTACTCTGTTTTCACAAAATTGCTAGTAAATTTCACAAATAATTACAAAGAAATGGCAAGCAACACATTTAATTAAGCTTTACATTTTGAAGCAGAAAGACTAGTATTTTCTCATAAAACATACTCCAATAATCCAAAATAATGTTTTAAAGTGTATCAATACTCTCAGGAAAAAAGGGTACAAAAACTGGGGTAGTACCCTTTCAAAAGGTACTAATATTATGTAAACCTTAGGTAATAGACCTAATATGTGACCCTGTACCACAAAATCAGTTTTAAGTGTTAATTTTTCAAAATTGAGATTTATACATCATATGGTTTGTTATGATAGGACAATATTTGGCCGAGATACGACTATTTGACAATCTGGGGAAGCAAAAAAATCGAAATATTGAGAAAATCATCTTTAAAGTTGTCCAAATGCAGTTCTTAGCAATGCATATTACTGACCAAAATTTTAATTTTGATATATTTATGGTAAGAAATGTACAAAATATCTTCATGGAACATGATCTTTACTGGATATCCTAATGATTTTTGGCATAAAATAAAAAAGGATCATTTTGACCATTACAATGTTTATTTGGCTATTGCTGCAACAAAAGACTGCTTTTGTGCTCCAGGGTCACATATGTTTCTTTAAGGTACTAACATGAATCCCTTAAGGCGGTACAAAGTTGTACCTTTTGTAAAGGGTCCCACGCCAGTAACAGATTTTGTACCATAAAAGCAAGAGAAAGAGCTGTAGTTACGGTGCAGCACAAGTTCAGCCTGCGCTGTAGGATCTCTACACAAGCATGTCCACATCTCCTGTCACAGACGAGTCCCCTGCTGCCGCTGTCTTTCACTCCTCCGCTGTAAAACGTCTAAACTAGGAGGAAAACCAGAAGTTTGACATGACTCTGGTTGACTCCTCTGTGCGCTGCATCGACAGCTCGTCAGTTACACACATTCAACAGCTGCTTTCTCTTGCTCTCTGTCCTATTAGACAAGAAACGCTACATTTGAATTATTCATCCTGAAACATAAAGATATTCAGAAACCGGTGAGAGCATGGTTGTGTGAACTCTTGAGGGATTCATTTTACAGGAGCGCATACATTTTGACAAGCTTGCGCGTACTGTTAAGTTCCTACTCATAAATTATTAAAATAATGCATTGCGATGGACGTATGGTGAGGGAAGTGTAATTTTTTATCCACTTTTGTTTTATTAAAAGAAAGACAGAAATGATAAAGTACAACAATTATCTTCTGGTCAAATATAAAATATATGACTTCAATAATTTTTTGCATATTTATTTCAGAATATTAAAATATTTACATGTAATCTGAAATGCATGAATTAATCATGCATTTATTCATATCTGGCATAACTTTACTGTGCAAATACCAATGTTTCACGAGAGATCAGAAAGTCACCCGAGCAGAAGGTGAAATGTGTAGAAAACGTCTGAAAACTAATAATAAATCTAAGGTATGCTATTTTTAAGTAATTCTCAAAAACGAATATCTCTGTTAATCGATCATATTTCTCCTGATTCATATAAATGTGGATAATGGACTCATAATGAACGGAAGAAATGGTTTGATATGATTTATTTCTTACAACGTGCAGATTTTCACTTTACAAGACAGACAACAACTGAGTTGGTATTATTATATACCGTTTGGACTCTCATTCTGACGGCACCCATTCACTGCAGAGCATCCATTGCTGAGACACTAGGTAATGCTACATTTCTCCAAATCTGATGAAGAAACAACCTCTTCATCTTGGCCTGAGGTGAAAACATCTTCAGCAAAATAGCATTTTTATTGAACTATAACTTAAGAAATGTACTACAGTAACAAGTTACTGTGTTTTGCCCCAAGCTGTGAGCAATGAAAGTAACACATATAGTTTTGCTTATAAGCTTATATCTACCAATATTTAAAGACTCAGTCTTTCATCAGGCATGTGCAGCATACATAAATCAGAAAGTTATACAGCTCACAGCTTTGAATACATCAACTCAGTCAAATATTATAATATGTTTTACTTGACAACGTCAGCAAACAGTAACCAATCCCGATTTCAGATTTATGCATAAACATTATTAGTTCAAGCACAGCACTAATCCTAAATTCAAATCTGTTTCTTAGCCCGTGGCGTCCTCTCGCAGCAGACATCACATCTCCTTTCTGATAGTAATTCATCACATCCAATTATTTCAGCGCTTCTCCTTCAAGAGCACAGTCCCAAATAGACCTTAACACACTGCATTTTATGCCCTTATTTATATTCTGTTTGATTTGTTTTATGCCTTGGAATTGATGCAGCTTGTCTGTCGTGATGTTCAGCACAAATCATGAAACCCAGTCTCTCGTGGCCAGAATACTTCTTGACCCATTCTGGATTTCAAATATTAATTACAAGTGTGTGAAGTCATGTCACTTTCTGCTGCTGGTATCTGCCGCTTTGAATACATACACCAGTATAACAAGTTTGGAAACAATGACGTTAAATATATAGTAATAAAAATCAGAAGCATTTTTTAAAATGACTATGACATAGTATGCCATGCTTAAACAAAAGAGCGTTGTAGTGGATGCCCGAATCATGTTATCACAGATGTCGATCAGTGTAACGGTTATGCAATGTGATATTTGGCCCAGTTTCACACTATATCCAAAATACTTTTCAGAATGGAACAGAGACAGCTTTGTCACAGGCGTAGACTGCATCTAAGACCTTGTTTTGGGCTAACATACCACCCAATACTAATCGGTTTCTTTTGTTTGTTCACTTTGATATTGTGTTATTTACATAAATGCACAGTGGCTGAAATTATGGCAAACCCCCGACTTGTTAAAATTGAACCCGTAAATGTTTCATATCACTGAAAACACTAAACTGTTGCAGTTAAGGTCTAAAACCCTGAAGAAATGTTTCTACTAAATGATTTTCATTTCCCATGTGTTTCCATTTTGACTGCAAGGAAGTGTGACTCAGTGCAACCCGTATCACGCCAAAGCGTGTAATAGACACGCTGACACCGGTTGCTCAGTGAGTGTGTTTAGTGCATGAGGTTTAGCTAATGTTGTGCCAATTCCAATTAAGTAAAAAATTTGAATACATTTTTTTTTTTTTTTTTAAATGGCTGAAGAGTATCAAAATGTCCAATAATATTGTTTGGTAACAGCAATAAATCCAGACATAAGTAAAAAATAAATAAATGCATTATATATATATGTATAATTAATGCAGGACACAGACAAAGAATATACAGCACTTACAGCTTTACTGTGTCAATTGTTCCATGAAGAACATGTATATAGTGGAGCCTTTCCATTTCACAACAGTTCTTATAATGCTCTTCACACAAATAAAATATGATTATTTTATGAAATGTTCTTTTGGGGAACCAGAATGGTCTTCTATTGCATCACTGGAAGCTTTTAACAGATATTCATCCTTTCATCATATATAATGCTTTCATCATTTACATCATATATAATGCTTTCATCATTTACTGACCCTCCACTTGTTCCAAACCTGTATGAGTTTCTTTCTCCTGTTATTCTGAAGAATGCTGTAATCATTGACTATAGCCACTGACTTATATAGTAATTTTTTTCACATACTATGAAAGTCAATGGCTACCAGCAACTCTAGGTTACCACCATTCTTCAAAATATCTTCTTATTAAGAAATAAAGTCAGGTTTGGAATAACTCAGGGTGAAAAATGACAGAATGTTAATTTTGCTAAACCATCCCTTAAAGGTAAATAATTATTGACATATTTCAAAACAATATCAAATAACAATCTAAGACACAATGCATTTTTCTTCTGCTCCTCTCATCGTTTAACTCCTCCACCTTTCCTCAGAGCCTTCAGTCTTCTGCCACAGACTCGATTAGTAAAGCCAATCACACAGCCACGATTCTCTGGCCCAGCATTCCCACTGCGTTTGCTTTCCTCATCTGACCCCATTCCCAGATCGTCCTCCTTCTCATGAACCACCACCGCACGTCCCAGAATGGACTGACCCCCAAACAGCTTGGCCCCGGAGCTTCAGGAACTCCTTATAACCCTTGCTTGAAAACAAAGTTGCCCAGGTCTCCGGGATGACCGGATGGCCACCGCCATGGATTTGTAATGAGACCAGCAGTGACGCATCCCTGACTGAGGTCTCCATTCAGATGGATGTGAATGCACGCCCTTGTGATCGTCACAGCAAAGCACCGAAGGTTGATTTTCACTCTAGCGTGCCATTGGAAAGACCAAAAGATCTGTGCTGGCTGGGAGGTAAATTAGGGACGGGAGTCACTTGACAAGTAGCAAGATGGTGGTCGTTGAAGTCCATAAAAACGACTTCTGGCTTAGGACTTCGACGATCACAAGAACAGGGCTTCAGAAACTCCTCCACTTTGTAATATGCAGCGCCAGCAATATCAAATCGAGATTTAGATGATTTTTCTCTATGTTGCTGTTAAAGCCTAGAATGAAATGTAGTCATTAAAATCATGCAGTTTTAAGAATGCAGTATTTTTGATAGCGGTGCAATTTAAGAATGCACATCAAATTCTCAGTTTGGTTCTTCTCTTCTTTGCATTAGGCACATTTCAAAGCTTTCTTCCAGGGAGCTTTGTGAGGGAAGAGTTGCATTAGATTGAAATATCACAGTCCAGATGAAAACATGTTTTTTGAATTGCTGTATAACCTCATGAACAACAAATGTGCTTTATATTGTGTGTGCTTCAAATCTTGAACGTATATTTAAATCTAAAAAACATGTACTTGCCGATAATATAAAATTAACTAAATAAAAGTCCACTTAAGTGTAGTTAAAGAGAGACACTTTTATGACTGTTTCTTAGCACACTTAAGTGCACTTAAAAAGTGAACCAATTAATGTCAAAATTAAGTTATTTAAAGTAGGTTTTAAATTAGATTATGTTTTAATTATCCTTTGTTGTGCTTTAAAGAATTACACCTAAATTAATTGTAGTGTCATTCGATATTACATTTAAAGTTAATACATTTTAAATTAACTGAAACTTCATAATTACAAATGTGTAATCACAACTAAATTGAAATACATGATATAAGTTTCAAAAGAAGCGGTATTAAAATATATTGTAGTTTACCATAAATGCTTGTCAGTCCATTCAACAGCACTTTAACAATATTTCAAAAACAGCAGAAGAAATTATAAAGTTACATATAAAGATGTAATTAAGTCCTGCTTAAGTGGGTCAAAAGCACTCTAAAATTCAGATAATATATGCATTTAATATAAATTCAAACTATAATGCGTTTAATTTAGTTGCAATTGTTTTATAACATGTACTCTTTTTAAAAGTATGTGGAAGTCTACTTCTTTAGCTAAATATTGACAGCAAAATGCATATTCTGTCTGGTATTATTAGCTACGCAACCGAACAACAAAAATCAAAGGAAAGACCATACCACAAAAAGACACATTGCGGATTAGTCAACATCAAGTCAATATTTGCACCAGCTATCAACGTGAGAAAAGAAAACGTGAAAACCAGTGAAGGTACATTACCATATACTGGAAATGTTGTCCTGAAACCGTGTGGTTCAGTTGTAAACAGTTCAGTTGTACTGAAACAGGTCACACGATTGTAAAGCCTAATCTGTGTACAGCCGTGAACCGAGAGAACGTCCTCTTGTGATCAAACTTTGTATTATTGATTGGCAGCGTTGGGAAGGTTACTTTGGGAATGTAATAGGTTACAGATTACAAGTTACCCTACTTAAAATAATAAGTAGTGTAACTTCTCAATTACTTTATTAAAGTAATGTAACTGATTACTTTTTGATTACTTTTCTAAAGTTTTCAACTGTTAATCATTTTCAAACATGTAAAGCAGGCAGGGTTAACCTCGTACTGAGCACTGATTACTGTCAGACTTTGAAATCCTTCATCACTTGAATTAAGAGTATAATAATTAAATTTTATAGGAGACATCTTAGCAGTGTGTGGACACAACCACCCTACAATGATAGAAATCCATTAATCCCTTTATTTTTAATCCCCCAAAAACTTAAACAGTCTCAATTATCAAGCCATTTAGATTTTCTGAGCAGTATATGACCCGACCCGACCCGACCGGACCGTTGACGTACTGTCCCGTATTAGCATATTTCCACCCTCAGCCAGTTGTACGAATCCGTCATTTTCTCAGTGCTCGAGCAGTTGCAGCAGGGCCGTAGCTGGGTTTGCGGTGCAGGTTGGACGAGTGGGCCCTGTTTGAAATTGCTTAATTCGTATGTTCGTTCTATTCATTTATTTACACAATGTTTACGTTTTTCCAAGTTTGTAGGTGTCCAGGTACAGAAACTGAATAATCAGATGTAAAATAGCACTGCATAGTCTTCACTGTAATAATTAAATATACAGTCAAAGCTAAATTTATTCAAACACCTTCAGCATTTCTCACATTATCACAGTTTATTCACTATAGTTTAGAAAATGGAAATAATATGAGAAAAACACAGTTAAACTGTGTCAGTACAAATTAATCTTGATAATGTCAGATAACTTTGATAGAAAGGTGGATTAATCAATCAAAAGTTCAGACAACTGTTAGTATGATAATATTAACACAACTATCAGTACTTTGTTGAACAATTACCAAGCAATAATTAATTTTGTTCAGTCTGTAAAATGGTTGCATTAGCAATTAAAGAAAAAACATGGTCAGGTCAAAGTGTCTGAATAATTTTTGGTTCAAAATTGTATAAATATTACTGGTAGTCCGCTGTATGAAGACATTTTGGGTATAATGTGTCACAGTTTACTTTATTTTGCTATACTCTCTAACATTTATGATCTATTATGGTGTCCTGCACCCACTAGTAAAAAATATATAAAAGATTATACCTGATGTCTGAACAATTTTTGGTGTGACTGTGGATTAATTACTGTTAAAACTACAAAGTATTTCAGTCAAGAGCAGTGAGTGATTTTCTTTCTTTCATTTTCTTGGATTAACTGTAAGGACACCGACAGCTGATAAATTAGGCGCGGTCACTTTAAGAGACAATGCATCCACTATAATGATGCACATCCAATTTCTTTCTCAACTGATTACTTTCACTTAAGACATAACTGACAGCTTTTTCGAGGATACTCTCCAAGACGGGTATTTTGACATAATTTTGTATGTATTTATCGGTAAGAGCAAGAAAAGGCAAATTCGGTGTTCAAGTGCTTTGAGACGCGTCTCTGCGTGATCTCTGTGTGCACAGAACACCGCGCACTGGTGCTGATTTGGGCGCTTTCACATATTTTTCTGTGTGCATGTTTAAACTGTGATTTGTATTTGTTCGTTCAGGTGCAGTAGGAGGCGAAGGAGAGCTCGGTTCGGTCTTGCTGTCTGTGAGACGTGGCTCTCTGCATGCACACCGAACACGGCACATGAGTACTCAGTTGAGATTTTCTGCATCTTGTGTTTGAATGCTTTAAACTCTTTTGAATGTTTAAATTGGCAAGGCTTAAAAGCACGTCCAAATGATAAGCTTTCATGACGACGTTCAGCAGTGGCCCGTCAACTGTCCTGATCATCTTTTCTAGGCTGGCCTCAGCCAGTGGGTTGAGATCGCCGGGGGCCCCCCCCAGCCATGGGCCCCTATAATCGTCACCACCTTTCACCCCACTAGCGACGGCCCTGAGCTGTAGTGACAACAATGTCTTGTAAGCAAGGCAGGTGGTTTGTAGTTAGATGTAAATATATAAGAGTCCTTATTTTCTCCAGACATCAGAGCAGCTGAGGATGCAGTGGATTAGCTTTTGCTTTTGATGGTAAAGCGCCACATAAATTCGTTCATGTCTGCAGAAATCTATTTATTCCTGACTGCTTTCTGAATAAGGTACAATGCAAGGCAGGTTTTGTTAAAAAGTTAAAATTCAAGGATTCAGTACCCATTGTTCACGATCCAGCTGCACCTCCAGAAATAGTAAGTCTCACATTATTTTTTATGATTATTTGCAAATCATGTTTGCTCGTTCTATAGAGGGGCGGGGTGAACAGAGCTCATTAGCATGTAAAGAGATATGCACCGAAACAGGTCGCTGTTTTTGACAAGGTAAAAAGAGTGTTGTTTTTAACGACCACTGAGACCATTTCAAGATTACCCTAAAGAATCATATCAACTTGTGGAAAATGGCCATCCGAGGTCCCCTTTGAAGCACAGCCACCTCAAAATCAGACTTACTTTGAGATCATTCTGAGGTTAAATACAGATTTAAAACCATAACAAGAAATTGTTTAATAGCTATAATACTGTTTTTGAAATCAAATCTCTGCATAGCTATGACAGCAAACACTGGAATCGAACAATGCCTTAGAAAAACAGTTAATCTTAAAAAGATAAAGCATATACTAAAGCATAAATAAAAGAGTTATCAAATAAGCATGTTATAAACTTCTGAAACATTGGTTTTTCATATTTTAGAGCAGCCACTGCAATTTATGAAATAACTCAAATTAATCTGTATGTGAAAAAAATAAATAATCAGATTTAACCCCCTTTGTAATCATTAGTATTTTCTCAGTAACTGTAACTGATTACAATGACTTTTATTTTGTAATTAAATTACGTAATTCCGTTACATGCAACTAGTTACTCCCCAACACCGTTGAGTGGCTGCTCTTCGGAGAACTTGTGTGGCTAACCACGTTATGTTTGGTTACAGTTATTTTACAGTACAGACAAAAATAGAGAGTCTGAATGTTTTAGTATAAATGAGGCATATTAACACCTTTTTTTGCCCCGATATTTTCCCTCCCACTCTGTTATACTTGTGTTGTTTTGGAGTCAAAAATGACTGGCCTCCAAAAATACTTGCACATTTCTTATTATGATATTACAAAATATTGTATTCAATCTTTTATCAGCTAGTTTTCTTTCATTAGCACACTGTAAAAGAAATCTGTAAAAATAAAAATAGGGCACAATGTACTAAGTTAATGCAAATCAATTTTCTTTTGATCTTGTAACATTTTCCATTTCACGTGTTCATGAATTGTGTTTTATCATTAACAGAAATATCTGTAAAATTAATAGATAATGTCCTGGACTGGAAGAATATTACCAGTACACTCCCCCCCCCCCGGTTTTGAATTTGTTTGGAAATGATTGTTTATAGGCCTCGCTGATCTGTTTTGTAAAGGGTTTTCAGCACAGCATTTGTTACAAAAGAGTTATTTTTTTTGGTTAGTTATCTTATGAAAAAAAAAATTTTTTTTTTACAAAGCCATCAACATGCTCTGTAAATGCAATTCCACTTGAAGTTCATTAATAACCACACTTCATATTCACAATGGACTACGTCAATATCTCACAGTTTCAAGAAACCATTTCTGCAGACTCTGTCCTAAGCCCGACAAGCCTATTTCACATGCAACGGGCCTGTTATTTAATTGTCTGTGAAAGCAGAAATAAAAATGCCCTGTATTTCAGATTTATACAGAGATCAGTGCAAAGTCTTGTTAACGTTAACTTTGTTTTCTCCATCACCATCAATTCCCAGCCGCGAGCAATGATCCAGTTGCTATTATGTAGCTTGTTAGCCATGCCTAGGCTGTGTAATTACCTGTGTCGATGGCAATGATTGTCTTCTGCTCTAGCTGATTCATTGCAGTATATTATCATAGTCTGAATGTACAAGAGCTCAGTATATTCTCAGACTTCATTCAGGATACTATCAAGGGATGCCAGTACAGGTTTTGATGATTTCCCAATTATAAATTAACTGTTGACTAAACATTATATAGGAATAATACTGAAGGGATTTCTGAGAAATCACTTTTCATTCTCAAATCGTCACAAAACAATTGTATATTTGCAGCAGGCAGTAACATCAGAGTTGAGATAATTTACATCTGAGACATCGTTTAGTGTCATACTGAAAGTGATAGTTCATCCACAAATAAACATTCAATTATTTACTCACCTGCATGTGTCCTGTTTTCAGTTTTTGATCTGTTTCCCTGTTCTGTTCATGTCTCTGTTTTCTAGTTTAATTAGTTTAGTTCTCCTCGGTTCCCTGCTTGTTTGTTTCCATGTTTACTGATTCATTTGAGTCCTCAGTTCAGGTGTGTCTTGTTTGGTTCTTCATTTGTTCAGCTTTATATTTAAGCCCTCAGTTTTCCGTTCCCTTTTGTCTTGCATTGATTCTGTTTCCGTTTGTTTAGAGTCGTTGTAAGACAGTGGTAGTATTTTCTCCTGCTTCATGTTTTGAGTTATATTAAAAAGACTTGCAAGGATCTTGTAACGAATCCGGCCTCTGTGGTTCCCCCTGATCGTCACCATCACTGGAGTATTGACTTCTCTCTCCGAACTCAGTTTCCCATCATCCTCTTCCAGGACTCTGATTGCTAGTTCACCTGATGCTCATCTATGGGACTACTTAAGCACACTCACACCACACACACACACACTCATCGCGAACTCTTGTATCGCCCCGGCTGACATTTCTGAGCGGTCTCATCTTTCTCTGTTTGATCATTGTGTTTTGACTCTGGACTGTTTCTCTCGTTTTGGACTGATATCTGCGTGCCTTTTGACCCTCTTGCCTGGCTTGATACTCTGCTCTTGTCTCTGATATCCCTGTTACTGTTACCGACCACTGCTTGTACGACTGTGTTAACTCTTATTAAAGCTGCAAATGGATCCCCACTCTGTTGACTTATCATTACAGATCTCATTCGTTATGTGTGTCATTACAGCCCTCAACCCTTGACAGCATGTTGTTGTAAACCAGAATAACTTTTTTCTGAAAAGCATAAATGTAGATAAAACCTGCATACTCATGTAAGCACATAATTGTATTGAATGTGCACTTTTAATTTAAGACAGGACGAGCTAAATAAACGTATCACTTCATCCAAACCAACAATGTGTTTATTAGATCCAGTACCACTAAATTACTGAAAGAGTTGTTATCTGTAGCAGAAGAACCACTTCTCAATATTATTAACTCATCGTTATCTTCCCAAAACCATTCAAGCTGGCGGTTATTAAGCCTCTTATTAAGAAACCACAACTAGATCCTTGTGAACTGGCAAATTACAGACCCATTTCAAATCTCCTGTTTTATGGCTAAATATGCTCCTTCATGCTTAAAAAAATGATAAATCTATGAAATATTTCCATCAGGTTTTAGGGCCCACCATTAGCACAGAAACTGCACTTGTTAAAATTGACAAATGACTTGGTTCTTGCGTCAGACCAAGGCTGCATCTCGCTGCTAGTTTTACTTGATCTTAGTGCTGCGTTCGACACTAGATAGATCATGAAATACTCATAGATCGATTACAAAACTATACAGGTATTCAAGGGCAGGCTTTAAGATGGTTTAGATCCTACCTGTCCGATCGCTACCACTTTGTCTATTTAAACAGGGAACCGTCTCAATTATCACCAGTAAAGTATGGAGTACCACAAGGATCTGTCCTAGGTCCTCTGCTATTTTCATTATACATGTTGCCCCTTGGTAATATTATTAGAAAATACGGGATTAGTTTCCATTGTTTTGCTGATGATACTGAACTATATATTTCCACAAGACCAGATGAAACGTCTATATTATCTAAGCTAACGGAGTGTGCTAAAAATTTTAAAGATTGGATTACCAATAATTTTCTCCTACTATATTAAAATAAGATGGAGATATTACTTATTGGACCAAAAAAAACAAAAACAACAACAGTACAAGGAATCTCTTATATTACAATTTGCATCTAGACAGATGTACTGTTACTTCCACACAGTCAAAACGTGGGTGTTATATTAGACAGCAACTTATCTTTTGAAAATCATATTTCCCATGTTACAAAAACAGCATTCTTCCATCTTAGAAACATTGCCAAGCTACGGACCATGTTAAGTGTTTCTGATGCAGAAAAGTTAGTTCATGCATTCATGACCTCTAGACTGGACTACTGTAATGCACTGCTAGTGGTTGTCCTGCATCTTCAATAAACAAGCTACAGATAGTACAAAATGCTGCGGCTAGAGTCCTTACCAGGTCAAGAAAATATGATCATATTACCCCAATTTTACAGTCTCTGCACTGGCTACCTATTAAGTTCTGTATCAGTTACAAAATATGATTATGTTTTAAGGCCCTAAATGGTTCAGCTCCTGCGTACCTAACTAGTCTACAATCCAACCCACTCCTTAAGGTCGCAAACTCTGGACTCTTGGTAGTACCTAGGATAGCAAAGTCCACTAAAGGAGGTAGAACTTTTTCATATCTGGCTCCTAAACTCTGGAATAGCCTTCCTGATAACGTTCGGGGTTCAGACACACTCTCTCTGTTTAAATCTAGATTAAAGACACATCTCTTCATAGCCAAGCATTCATGTAATGCATCTCATAATCTTGCACTTCAGTTATATCTGATCAAATGCACATTATTCCTTTGCTTGGGTTGAATACATCATTTTTTGCTTGGTTGGATCAGCAGCTACGCTAATTTTTCTTCTAATGTTTCTTCTCTGGCATCCCGTCCCGTGGTAACTAGAAATTACAAAAGCTTCAGTCGGGATCCAACCCTTACAAAGACCTGAGATGACCGAACACCTGAGAAGAGATGATGACAACCCTTACAAAGACCTGAGATGACCGAACACCTGAGACAACCTTACAAATGACCTGACAACCTTACAAAGATGAATGACTAAGAGATGAACCCCTTGAGAAGAGATGATGCCAAAGGACAGATTGACTCAGATGATGATAACAACATATAAAACTACCACATTTTGCAATAAGTTTGGTTTTGCCGAATTGAGGCAGTAATTAAAGCAAAAGGAGCCCCTACCAAGTATTGAGTACAAATACAGTAAATGAACATACTTTCCAGAAGACCAACTATTCACTAAAAAAAATTGTTTTATTGGTCTTATGAAGTATTTTAATTAGTTGAGATAGTGAATTGGTGGGTTTTTGTTAAATGTGAGCCAAAATCATCCCAATTAAAAGAACCAAAGACTTAAACTACTTCAGTCTGTGTGCATTGGATTTATTTAATACACAAGTTCCACAATTTGAGTTGAATTACTGAAATAAATGAACTTTTCCACGACTCAATTTATTGAGATGCACCTGTTTATATAGTCGTGTTTTAAATATTTGGATGTGCTTACTAACATAAGTATATTGATTATAATGTTAACTCCAGTGTGTTATTCAAAATCACATTGAAGGTACACATATTTTATATGTACTTTTTAATGAAAATACAACAGGCTGTTCCCTACAGTTAAACAAAATCCAACAGTTATGGTTTGCGAAGAAAATCCAAGGAGACAATCTCTGCAGCGCTCCACGCGGTGAATGCCGGAACTATTGGGCGGCCTGCTTTATTTGGCGCTAGATATACTATTCCTCCGGTACTATATGCACAACACAATCAACATACGTGCATTATTTAGTATGCATCTCTTGCATCATACTCCATTGCATCCATACGTTGTACTCCATTGAATAACATGCATTAACAGAGGTGTCTGCTGCAGTGTTGATCTTCGGTGCAAGTACTTCCGGTCGCCATCTTGTCTTTTAGCCGTGCATGAGAGAGAGAGAGCAGCGGCTGCGCTGGAGTAACCGATCAAACGCTTTTCTCTTTAGCTTTATTAATATTTATACTACGAGATGTCAAAACGGCATCGGTTGGATTTAGGCGATGATTACTCGTCGAGCAAGAAGAGGTCATCTGACGGGTATGTTGAGCTTGAGGAGTGTTTTAGCATATTAGCATGCTAACATGTTCACACTCTTGTGCTGGTGTGGTTTAAATATTGCACAGATAGTGATATCGTTGATGATACATATTTTTCGCGGTCGCTTTCCGAAGATGTTATTGTAGCTCGCAGGAAAGCGCGTTGTTTGCATAGAAGCGCGTGCGTCTTTGTGACTGATGCCGCTAACACGTGCGCTGCGGCGTCGCTTTGACGTACAACTGGCACTATTTACATTCCTCTGTTTGTTTTTAGTAACGTTAGTTACTTTATGCGTCTGGTTCGCAATGTGTAAAGAAGCAGACATGAAGCCGGTGTGAAGCATAGATAGGCCGCGGATCGTGTTGAGTGTATATATGTTGTGTAGTCGTGACTTTGCCGGTGTCGGAATGTGGCACAACTAGGCTAGGCTGAAACTGTCCTCCAAAAAACTAACTTTACAAGAAAGTAAAATGTTTAGTGTTTGGGATGTGAGCGTGTAATTCCTGCCATCGTATGTTCATGAGGCACATTTTTGGCTGCATACGGCTAAAGCGCGGCCTGCTTTGTTTATCATTGGTTTTCAGTGATATTGTATTATTTTGTAATAATATGATATATGTTAAATTTGTATGAATTGCTCATAGTTTGCCTTTATTGTAGTTCTAAGTAACGTTAGTAGTTCTAAATGAGTCGTTCTGTTGTGCCGGATCTTTTAAACGATTCGTTTGAATCGGTTCTTGTTAGTGTTCTAAACGATTCGTTAACTCGAGTGAATCGGTTCTTGTTAGTGTTCTAAACGATTCGTTAACTCGAGTGAATCGGTTCGCTCGTCTCCTTAACTGATGGATGGATGACAAGAGTTAAAAGGTTTTTATTGAACGTTGTGATGCAGGGAATAAACATTGAACAGCACACTGGTGGTGGTTGAGGAGATTCCCCCCCTTACTATGTAAAGCGCTTTGAGTGTCTAGAAAAGCGCTATATAAATGTAACATTATACTTAAAATTAATTATTTTGAGAACAGAATCGGCTGATTAATAAAATAAAAAAAAAAAAATCAGAAACCCACAGAAGTTCTTTTCAGATTCAGACATCGCTGTGCACCATTCAACCCAAGCTCCAAGCATTTATCCCAAAAATGTAAACGCGCTCATCTTTAGTAGTAAAACTAAGGGTGCAGCAGAAGTACAATCCCGTTCATTTGCATCACATGAGAATTGATTTTGAACACTATATTTAAACACTAAAACACCAAGTTTGATCTCTGATAGTGCATAAACTGTGAGCTTTCTGTCAGTCTGCATTATTTCAACTTCTGTAGTTATAATACTTGTACGTTTAGAGCTGTTTGTCTGAAATCAATTGCTGGCCTATCACTAATTTGCTATTACATGGCTTTAAATGGATACACATAGTTTACCACCGGTAGGCGGTCAGTCGGGTTTCCTCAAATAAACTGAAACTCAACAGCTCTGAAGTCTCATTAATAATAAGATGTGTTATGTAATCGTCCCTTGCTTAAACACATAGTTTGAATATTAAATTCTCATGAATGTGATCAGTTTGAACTAGGGCTGTCAATCGATTAACATATTTAATCACATGATTATCATGAGTTAACTCGCGATTAATCATGCATTTTCTAAATGTACCTTAAATTAGGCTAAGTTTTTAGTACTCTTATCAACATGAGCATTGGCAAATATGGATGCCTTATGAAAATGTATGTTAATTATTAGTAAAACCAAGCTCAACATAGAGCATGAAGAGTAGACATGTTTCAGAGGTCATAGATGTCTTGTTCATGTCTATTAGACACATGGAAAAAATTACATAGAAATGTTTCCATAGGTTCCCATAACTGAGCAATTTACTGACACAAGCCGGTTTACATTTTCACACGACAGGGCAGGCCACTTCTTCTGAACGTGCGGTACATTTATTAGCCTATTTATTATTGCATTTGTTTGCCTCTCCTTGCACAATACTGTATTTTAATGCAGCCAGATTCTCAATAAAACTGTTTTCATTTAATATAATTTACCGTTTCTGTTGTCATACAACGTAATGGATATGAAATAGTGACTAAAACGTGTCCCTTTAAGACTATAACCAGCTCTCTCTTCCAAGATGTTAATCTGCACGGGTCTCAGAAACCAGCTTAAATAAGTTTTGTCCAAGAAGTCGCTAAGTGCTTTTAAAAAAAAAAAAAAGCAGCTAAATCTAGTTTGCAACACTGTGCATCTCCATTTCTCCAACTACAGGCTAGGCCATGGGTCAAGCAGAAAATGTGCGCTGCATTACACGCGCATTAATATAATCAGTGCCGTTAAAATTAATTTAAGTTGATGCATTATTTTTGACAGCCCTAGTTCAAACACTAACTTTTTTGGCAGTGAACTAAATCCTTGTTATTATTTGTCTTCCCATCAGTAAGGACCGTGACAGAGATCGTGACGACCGGCCGAAGGATCGGGATCGAGACCGTGACCGCGATCGAGACCGGGATAGAGACAGCAAGGTGTCCGCCGCGTCCCTCAGCTCCGTCGTGCCCAGCGTCGGGATGCTCACGCTGAAGCAGACGGCCATGAATCAGCAGATCAACCCCTTCACCAACCTGCCTCACACGCCGCGCTTTTACGAGATCCTCAAGAAGAGGCTGCAGCTGCCCGTCTGGGAGTACAAGGAACGTTTCAATGACATCCTCAACCGGCATCAGAGCTTTGTGCTCGTTGGAGAGACCGGCTCTGGAAAGACCACACAGGTTAGACCGAAACAAGGGTTTCCTTATGCTTTACACAGAAGACCTTGCTTTGGCGTCTGTAGCCAGAAGCTCCTTCTGTGGATATATAATTAGGTTTGGGAAAAGCCTGATTTGTGTTTAGATTGTTCTTCATCATAAGAAAACCGAGCCTAAACCTGGGTTCAAGCATGAGAGTGCAGTATGGCTCAGTGCAGTTATCAAATTAAGTCTGAGATTTAATTATGTAGCTGTACTTAAGCTTCATGACTGTGAGCGCTGTGAGTTTGGGTCACGCATAACATGCTTTTAAAAAAATGTCACGTGCACCAACCATCTTCCCAAATTTGTAATGAGTCATTAATAAATCTGTTCTTAATTAAAGGAGCTATACAGTTTCCCTGCAGTTTTCTGCTAAACAAAGCTCTGCAGTTGATCGTCTTTACAGCAAAGAAATTAAAATGGCCTTAAATATTAGTTTTGTAATCTTACTGTTGTTCTCTAAAATATTATTATTATTATTTCTATTGTAATTTTATTATTATTATTATTATTAAATTGTGATTTGAATAGTACGATAGTAATATTTATTTGATTTAATTTTCAATTTAAACAATATTTTTTGAAAAATAAATGACGACAACAGCAATAATTAAAATATATTAAATTAATACAAAATGGTAAGTTATAACAATAACTTAATTCAAATATTAATTCAGTTAATACTTAAGTCAGTAGTGATTCAAGTATTTTATTAAATTATTAAAATCTATGAAGTATAATACTATTCTGCTGTAAAATTAAAACTATTTAATAGTGTTGCTGTGGTTTTGATATAATTTTTATACAGTGTATTGTTTCAGGATTTATTTTTCATTATTGTAATAATAAAGTATTTAGAATAATAATAGTAGCTGTTGTTGTCGTTATTATTGTTGCTCCCATTATTATTATCATTGCGTAGTCATATTGAATGGGTGAAATGTATTTTTTCACTTAGCTTATCACATGTGTGAATATTAATCCTTTGCATATCAAATATTTCCCTGCTCTACTTTCTGGTCTTTTAAACGATGCTGCCTGCTAACAGGCTCAGGCAACCAAAGCTGGTGCGCCCTTCTTCACAACCTTCCCGAGTGCTTTCTGACACATTTGTGACTGGCGCCATGTTAACCAGTGCGCTTATTCATTTGTTCAAGGAAAGACCAGAGAAACACAGTAAAGTGCACTAATGAATTGCTCTTCATTTTCAGATCCCTCAGTGGTGTGTGGACATGGTGCGGGCCCTTCCCGGCCCCAAGCGCGGCGTGGCTTGTACACAGCCCCGTAGGGTGGCAGCCATGAGCGTGGCTCAGAGAGTGGCAGATGAAATGGACGTCATGCTGGGCCAGGAGGTCGGATACTCCATCAGATTTGAGGACTGCAGCTCTGCAAAGACCATGCTGAAGTAAGTTATAGTTCTGGTAGAAAACAAAAACTTAGACGCATGTAATGCAGTGTTTCAACACAGACTTAAGGTGCGTTCACACCAGACGCAAATGAAGCGTTACACGCGAATGATTTACATGTTAAGTCAATGCAAAGACGCGATAGACAATCATGCGGTGCAATTCCGCGAATGAGGCAGCGCGAATAGTGCGAATTACGCGGCGCGAATTGAGCGTTTGACACGCGAATTCGCGCGAGTTGAAAATCTGAACTTGATGAAAAATCGGGGGGCGGTTATTTGCAGCAGGAGTGAAGTCATTACGAGCTGAAGAACAGAAAATCCGAAACAACAATGGAGGACAAAGTAATTGTGGTTGTATGTGGGTACCCGGAGCTGTATATACATCTTCGTACTTCTACAAAAACAGGAATACATTTTGCAACGAGACTGGAGCTGCCTGGCAGAAGCCCCTCCCATGACGCGACTTTGCGTCTGTCGTGTAGTGAAATTCACGTGCAAATGAAGCGAGTAAACTCAAAATGTTCAAGCGCCCAACTACGTGCGAATAGCGCGGTTTATTCGCTTCATTCACATCTGGTGTGAACGCACCTTTAGACTCTATTTGTGGCGGTATATATGCAAATTAATTATCTGCCAGCAGGAGGCGCTTGTAGAGCGGGAGAGATTACGGTTTCGCCGGTAATGCTGTGCTCTGCTCACAAACGCTGCTTTATCAGGCATTACATGCAACATGAAATTAAAATGATATCCAACATTTTCTGAAGACAGTCGGTTTCCATCAGAAATACAGTGATATAAAAACACCCGCACCGGCTTTCGGTTTTGAAACGTGCACTGCTCATGTTTATTCAACGAAGTCAAAGCTTTTTGGAAAATCTATTTGTAGCGGTCAGTTTTGATTTGTGACCCTGGAGTCATAAGTCGCTGGGGTATATTTGTAGTAATAGCCAAACATGCACTGTATGGGTCAAAATTAATTTATACATTTTTCTTTTATGCTAAAAATCATTAGGATATTAAGTAGAGATCATGTTCCATGAAGATATTTTGTACATTTATTTCCGTAAATATATCAAAACTTAATTTTTGATTAGTAATATGCATTGCTAAGAACTTCATTTGAACAACTTTAAAGATTATTTTTTTACTCAATATTTTGATTATTTTGCTCCCTCAGATTCCAGATTTTCAAATAGTTGTATCTCAATGCAAAGCTTATATATATTCAGCTTTCAGATCATGTATACATCTCAATTTAGAAAAATTGACACATATGACAGGTTTTGTGTATTGACACACATGACACCACAAATAAATCAATGTATGGGAAACACTGCAATGTGTATTTGATTTTACTAGGGGTGTGCGATATATATCGTCTGCGATAATATCGTAATTGTTATTTTAAAGATGTGCAATTTGACAATATTGAGTATTTTGCAAAAACCCAACAAAACACCTACGTTACGGAGTGCACGCTTACATTAGTCTACGTGTGATGGAGTTAAACAGTGCACGCGTGCATTTAGAGCGTCTTTCACGGCATGATTCAGTCGATTAAAATGCATTAAGAATGATCGAAAAATTCAAGATATGGGGGCAGAAAATTTATATAATTACCTTTCATATAGTTAAAATCACACGAACAGTGCTGTTTTTTTCTTCAAAATAAGCATGATTACAAATATGATATTGATTTTATACAACGGTTCAATAAACAATAAGTTAATATTAACAGACTTGCGTTTTAGACACCATATTGCCTGTTTTTGCTGCATTTCGCCGACTAAAAATAATTCCAAACAGCTACAGCACTGTTTTGTCTCTGAGCAACATGACAGTGATTCGTTCCTGAATGATTCAATCGTTTAAATGACTCGGTTCAGTCGCAATGACTCACTTATTAACAGTGACTTTCTGCCACCTACTGGTGGGTTTAATTTCACATTTAAAGCCTATTTAAATGTTTTAAATAATAAAAAAAATCAGTATTCAATGTTTTGTTTAAAATGCCAAAAAAGTATGCATTTGTAACTGGTAAAGCACTCAATGTCCCTATGAGCTGCATAAACAGTGTGTGAATACATCTAAACACCTTCAGATGCAGCTTCTGCAGAGATTAGGTTCAGGTTCTTTATTATTTGTCACATACACAATCATACGGGGTATAATGAGTAGTGAAATGTAGGTCAAACAGTCCGCTCAATGGAAAGTGCAAAAAAAAATAATAATAACAATAAAATAAAAATAACATAAGCAATCAATGAAACATAACACAAGAGAATATATATATAATATAGGTGAGAATGAAAAAGGGAACAAATAATACAATAAAATGAGTAAGATGTGCAATGAGATAAAGTGTGCAATACAGTATACTGTGTATTAATAATATTAATAAAAAAACACGGATGTGCAAGAGAATGTGCAAATAGGTTGTACCGGGTATGTACACATAGCAGCAGTGTGGATGATGGAGAATAATGTTGTTACATTTATTAAATTGAGTCCTGTGGATGTAATGATGTTATGAGACTGAGTTTAGGAGCCTGATGGCCTGAGGGAAGAAACTCCTCCTCAGTCTTTCATTTTTGCCATCATACTCCTGAAGCGCTTGCCAGATGGCAGTAAACAGAAATGATGGTTACAGGGTGATTCAATCTTTGATGATTTTAGCAGCTCTGCTTTTACAGCGTTTGAGGTAGATGTCCTGCAGAGAGGGGAGACAACCCTGAGATGCGCTCAGCTAAGCGCACGACTCTCTGTAGAGCCTGCAGTCCTGATTGTGGCGTTGCTATACCACACTGAGATGCACTGAGTCAGTACACTTTCTATTAATTTTGATGATACTGGTTTCATTTGTTTGATAACAGCCTAAATGTGTATTATCTTAATTGACTGATTAAATGTAACAATTTGACTCAAAAGATGTACACTTTTAGAAAAAATTGCTTTATTAAAGGTAAAAATCTAATTTAAACTTAAATGAAAAGATTAATTAATCACTGACCACGCAGAATATGAAGAATATCATAAACTGCAGCTGTGCACGGTATTCAGATATCAGCACAATAACACACTCTGCAAAATATCGTCTAATTATCGTTATCGAAAAAATCCCCAAAAATATCGAGATATCATTTTTTTTTCAATATCGCTCACCCCTAAGTGTAGGTACTTGTGGACAAATGACATTTGGTCTTTTTTTGGTGATGGCTGAGATAAAGATGAGTGAATAAACGTGTCTTGTGTGTACAGATATATGACCGACGGTATGTTACTCCGCGAGGCTATGAACGACCCGCTGCTGGAGCGATACGGTGTCATTATTCTGGATGAGGCTCACGAGCGCACGTTAGCCACAGATATTCTGATGGGCGTCCTCAAAGAAGTGGTCCGTCAGAGATCCGACCTGAAGGTATGTCATGCTGATCGTTTGCTCGCACCACCTTGTTTTTATTTCTTATAAACTGGAGGACATGAGGGAAGAATATTTAGGGCTGCATGAAATGAAAATTCACCTTATTTTCTAAATGTATCCTAATGATCTTATTGCAAACAATTCATCCATGCATTTAATTACATTTTTCTACCATAATGTTTAATTAAAAAAAAAATCACAATCCAAGTTTACGTTGGAAGATTGCATTCAGTTATGCCTCCATCCAGTCTACAACAACTGATGGATAAAATCAAGTCCCTGCCTATAAATATATAAATGTGACCCTGGAGCACAAAACCAGTCTTAAGTTTCTGGGTATATTTGTAGCAATAGCCAACAATACATTGTATGGGTCAAAATTATAGATTTTTTTTTAATGCCAAAAATCATTAGGATATTAAGTAAGGAATTTGTTCCATGGAGATATTTTGTAAACTTCTTGCCATAAATATATTAAAACTTTATTTTTGATTAGTAATATGCATTGCTAAGGACTTCATTTGGACAACTTTAAATATGTTTTTCTCAATATTTAGATTTTTTTGCTTCCTCAGATTCCAGATTTGCTAATAGTTGTATCTCAGCCAAATATGTCCTATCATAAAAAAACATACACCAATGGAACGATTATTTATTCAGCTTTAAGATCATGTATAAATCTCAATTTCTAAAAATTGACACATAAGACTGGTTTTGTGGTCCAGGGTCACATATTAATTGCAATAACTGAATAATGACTAGGTACTAATCTTGAACTCGCACCTAAACCTATGTTGTAACATTACATTAGTCTGTATTTTCTCTGTAAGTCAACCCCAAATTCTTAAATTCAGTTAAATTGAACTAATTGAAAAATCGTGTTGAATTAGCATTGCTTGTATTTTAGGGAACTAAAGTGTAAGGTATGTTTGATCAGTTGAAAACATTCGCTTTTTAAAAGCGGTTGAATTGTTTACAAATTAAGGCCTTAAAAAGATCTCAAATGGGAGGAGAACGTCTTAAAGATTTGGCGTTACAGTTGCGAACACGGCAAGAAAAAAAATCTCCCTCAGATTTTGTCTTGCTTTCCAGTATAAATATATAAACAGACTTATTTAAGTCACAATTATGATCATTTAAGTTTTGTTTTCTGAGAAATTGATCTAAATTAATTTATGCTTAAAATTAACACAGACGCCCCTTGATAGGGTTTGAATTAAGTAGATTTTTCTGAGCTCATTGTCAGATATTTGGTCTTTGGATTCAGATTTAGATATTTTTCTTTATATTTGTTTTTAATTGGTCTATAAAAGCCTGCAGAAACTCTCATAGATTTGTTCCCGGATGTTCAGGTTTCGTTTCATAAACTGCTTTTTTTAACCACTAGTTGTGGAGGTGAATTTGTAAAGCAAAATAATACACACATTAACTAGCAAATAATTTGGATTTGATTCTAATTTGAATTTATGATGAATAAGGTCATATTTTCCAGAAACAGAATATTTTGGAAGGTGAATATTGTGTGCTTATACTACGGGGCCGTTGAATGCTTGAATCTGATTGGCTGATGGACGTTCTGAGGTGTGTAATTATTTTCAGGGAGACGCACGGCGAACGTAGTTCCAGGCAGCTCTCTTGACCGCATTACACGACCATATCACTGCGCCAAATTATTTCTGTTATTTCAAAGATCTTACAACAGCAAAATAACCAAAACCCACAACGACACACTGGCCAAACAAATAAATACAGTAAACAAAAGGATAAAATCGACAGATCTTGTCCACGTTTTGCCACAAAATTACGTTTTATTATGTACGAAAAGCACATAGCCTACTCTCTCTCTCCCGCTGTCGGTCTCTCCCTCACAGACACGCAAAGTTTGCACACACCTTAACATAAGCGCTAATGTAATTAGCACTACTCTGACGATTTTATCAGTAACAATTTACAACTTAAAAACTACATGACTTCTCACAAGCGAGGTAACAACAACGGCGCTGTTCGTGAAAACATTGAACTTATAAAGTCTCACTATAGACATTGCTGCAGATCACTGACTCACAGAGGTAACATTAATCTCTCTCTCTCATAACTTAGTTATTAACTGCATTAATCTCTCTCTCTCTCTCTCTCTCTCTCTCTCTCTCATAACTTAGTTATTAACTGCTTTAGTCTGCTATCAACGGCTGAAGCGTCCGTTATGGTTTAAAATGAGGTTTTGTAATTAGCAAGGGAGGCGTTGGATGAGATGCGGAAGAAATAATCCTCCTCACAATAGCGATTGAAGTAGAAAAACCAGACGAATGCCTTGAAATATATCATCTGATCGAGGTCTTGAGTAGGGATGGGTATCGTTAAGGTTTTAACGGTATTACTACTCTTACCGATACTGCTTATCGATCCGGTACTTTAACGGTATTCTTATCGTACATTTTGTTTTATGTATATATATATAATGACAAATTAAGAGCTGAATTAACATTGCTTTATAATTCTGAAGTATGAAAATAAATATTTAATGAAATGAATATAAAGCATCAATTTGTAATGTCACATGTGTGCAGGCATTTTAGTGTTTTATACATATTAAAGATACAGTAAAACAGAACAAAGAAAAAGTAAAACAAACGAAAAATTCAATAAAAATAAATATACAACTGAAAAGAAATAAACAGTGCTTTTTTCATGATGGTCCACTAACATTAATTCTGGAAAGTAATAGCTACAAATAAATCTAAAAGTATTGCACTGCATGTTTAGTAAACACTGCATAGTTTCCACTGTATGTATTGATAGATTGATGCTTATTAAAGCTATAACGTTATACAACAGATTAAGAGCTGTGAGTGATTTTCTCTTTCATTTTGTTTCTTTGATTAACATTGATAAGCAGTCTGTCACTTTAAGACAATAAATTGACACACATCAGATTTTCTCCCAACTGTTCTCATGCACTTAAGACATAAACTGTGTTTAAGTGAATATTCTCCAAGCCGGCCATTTTGACATATTTTGTGTGTATCTTATCGACTATGGATGCGCCCGAAGCTCAAGTGTTTTAGTGCGCTCCACGCACACACACACACACTTCAGGGGAACAGCGTCTAATGTGCGGATTGTGCTTTCAGCGTCTCTTAATCAAACATGTCCCGAATTTAGCAACAGTAAAGACGGCATTTTACAACAATCACCGATTGAGCAGATTCTGGCGTTAAGTTTTGGGTTTTAGGGAGGAACGAATGGTGAATGGAAGAAGGCTAATAATAGGCTATAATACTTAGAAGCCAAAATCGAAATAAAAAAATACAATTAGCAGCCGCAGCCACAGGCCTAAAGCGTAAGCAGATGTTTGAATGTTTAGTTCTCTCTCTGTCAAATTAAACCGCTTTCATGTTGCGCGCGCTGAAGCTCTCCTCCACATGAGGCGCGAACTCGCTTCTGAATTGCGAATAGCAAAAATGCATCATAGACAAATGTTTAAATATGAATCATATAAAAAACAGCAAGCGACTCTGGTGAGATAGAATTTGCAAGATAATGTGTATAATAGCAATAATAAATGTTTGTGTGTTTTCCATAATTTCTCCAGTACCGATAGCAGAAAAACCGTAACGCAGAGCTTATGATACTCCGGTCTTTCATAATTTAGCCCCGAGACCGATTAAATACCGGGTTTCGGTACCCATCCCTAGTCTTGAGGTGTGGCAACCGTAGTATAAGCGGAATAATTGACTCCGGACCGTTGAATTATTAAAATAATAATGCCCACCCGAGCTGTAACGGCCACTCCGCTTCGTGACCGCATCACTACCTCGGGTGTGCATTATTTTTCTAATAATGCAACGGCCATTTATTCCTTACATGTACATATATTTGATTAATACACTTCTGTATACATGTTAGCAATCGTCCCTTTGCTGTTGGAATGGAGAACTGTTTATGTAACAGAAAAGAGAGAAAAGCTAACTAGTAGTTCAGTTTTGAAGCCAAGTCACGATCCGGGAGAAATAGTTCTCTTAACAAACTCAAATAATTCTGTGTTTGTTTGAAACATGGCCGTTGTGCTCAGAAATGCACCGCCAGTCGCTCTAGTGGAGGTAAAGCGGCTGCTGCTGGGTCAGCCCATTTGAAAGCCATCAGCCCAAGGAGAGCAGAAGCACAGCCAGTTTTATGGCTGAAATGTGCTGGAGCGATTCTCATAAAGCAGATGGGTAATGACTACTTGTTGTCAGGAACAAATCAAAGGTTATACATGTGTTCAGAGACTGTTAAATAAGATCTAGGTGACTCCAAGTGTCCCTCACTCCGCGTCCCCATGCAGCTTAAAGATTAATATGCTTTAAGAGCAATTATGGATGTGGAAAGGTGCCGGTGGACCTCAGAATGGCTGTGTTTTTTTCTTTCATTACAATCCTAATGTTCCCAGAGAGAACGAGACGTGCTCGCTGTCGACACGGGCAAAGCGCAGCGGCTTTCACCAAATGCTGTGTGAAATGTTCTCCTGTTCAAAAGCCATGCAGTCTATTGATTCTCCCCAGGTCATCGTAATGAGCGCCACTCTGGATGCAGGGAAGTTCCAGGTTTATTTCGACAACTGCCCCTTGCTGACCATTCCCGGCCGACGCATCCCGTGGAGATCTTCTACACGCCCGAGCCGGAGAGGGACTACCTGGAAGCGACCATTCGCCACGGTCCTCCAGATCCACATGTGTGAGGAAGATGAGGGAGATGTGCTGCTCTTCCTCACCGGACAGGAGGTAATGACGCTGGTGTCCTCTCTGAATGGGGTTCATGCAGAGAATGCATGATTTTAACCATTATGATTTCAAGTCCTTGAATTGAGTATCGTCATTGAAAACGCTTGATATTTTTTCCTTCCCTCATAAGTTTATTATAATCCGCTCCCTCGCCCTTGAAAAGCACAGACTGCACCTAAAGTTTTTGAAAAGTGTTTGAATTTAACTTTTATAAACCGTATAAACACGGTCTAAAGCCCAAGAGTTTTACTCTCTTATCCAGGACAGTGTGCAGAGGTAGCTAGGTTGATTTTTCCCAAATATTTAACAGAAAAAAACCTTTTACAATTTCTTTCAAAAGTAAATTTTAAGAAAAGTTTGTTTTATAATTGCTTTATTTAATTTTTGTATTGCGTACTACTGTATTGATTTTCTAAAGTATAATCTTTGTTTGACATGAAATAGCCTGTGATGCTAATGTGGCAATAAACTAAAATCAAGTTACCCCAAAATTAAATACAGCAACACCATCGCAACGTCACTCCGCTTGTTTAAGCTTCTTGAAGCTTGTGTTTATAAAAACGCTCATTAGTCAGTCAAGCATTGTAATATGATATGATAATCAAGCATTATTTAATTATATAATTTTAGTAGTTCAAATTAAAACACTGTAACCATGTATAAATGCATATTAGTAATTTAGCCCTTTTTTAGAAATAGCCTTTTTACACAGCCAGCCTTGTACTCTCCTAGGTTCACAAAACTGTCATCCATAAAATGCGTTGCACTAATGTGAACATTTGGGTTGTGCTGTTGTGTTGTAAATGAATATTAATAATGATTCCTAAATGCATCTTCTTTCTGAAGGCCAAATAAAGTGCTTTTGCTTTCGCACAGAAACACAGCGTCTCCCTGACACGGCTGCATCAACACTACTGCGGTTACTGAAACCACGCCTTCTTTCCTTGCGTGAACATTTAGGAGGCATTATGCAAATATTTCCACATCGTGACGTAGACATGTGGGGTGTGTTTGAATGAGTCGTTTCAGCCCGGTCTGGATCAGACTTCTCTTTTAGATAGAATAAATCCTTTTGTGGGAGACCTTGAGCTTTGTAACTCAGATCGTATACATGCACAAACATCTACATAACACACTAAAGAAAAGGAAAACCAGAAATCGCATCATATGACCCCTTTAATATATGAAAATTAAAATGACAGAATTTTTTACGACGCTGTCTGTAAAAATGATGGACAATGTTAAAGTCTAACACAACCTCTAATATATATATCTCAGAGGTTGCGTTAGACTTTAACATTGTCCATCATTTTGACGGACCGTGATGTAAAAATTCTGCGTATATATATTTTATATTTCAAAAATATATTTCAATATCTTTGCAGAAAACAATGAATGCCAAACGGTGGGTACTTTATTTTGGTTGTGTGTGTGTGTGGCTTTATGACTTCACATTCAAGATGCTCATTATGAGCCACATTTGTCATTTGTGACACTTTTCAAGCCGCCTCACACACAACAGTTAAATAGTGCAGAAGAGATCAATGCTGAGATTGATAATGGCCATGAACACAGCTGGCCTTGGCGCGAAGGCAAAAGCCTGTGAGAGATGGCAGAGAATGACCCAGATTCAGCCCTGAAATTAAGCCATTTATTATTTTACGTCTGCTGCAACCAATGCTCACCTGAGCGCAGTGGAGGGTCAGGGACCCACCCAAATGATAAATACGGTCACAGATGGAGAATCACCAGCGTTCCCCGCATATTGTTCTGCTCCTTTTATCCTTTTGCAAAGATCAAAGAAAAATTCACATTATTTTCTTGAATGCTTTACATAAAGATATTGAGGCCAAAAAAATCATGCAAATTGCATTAAAGGCACAGTATATCGTTTTCCCCGCTAGAGGGGGCCTGTTCAAAATAAACAAAGAAACAAAGGCGTAGTTTGATGACGCTGTGATTAAGTGTGGAGTTATGGGAGTTGTTGTCTTCATCCCCACAGCCGATGCAATCCGATGGGACTCTGTCAAAAATTACATTCATGAATGTATTAAAGATTTATTAAGGTGACTGTATTATGAAGCAGGGTTGGGCTGAAAGCCGTGAATGCAAGACGAGGACGCTAGACGATTGCTAATGAAGGACGACGTGATAAACAGCTCAAAATCAGCGAAGCTTATATTATGGCACAGTCGACCGCTTCTGCTTCTTCCGGTCGAGCGTATGTGAAGTAAAGCAGTGTCGTTTTATCATACTAGATACATTCGAGTGTTTTGAAAGTACTGTTATAATGCTACTCTGTGCGTTCGTCACCTGTCTAATAAAACGCATAACATATTAAAGCGTATTTGGTGTTTCCATGTTTTCTATAAAATAATACCGGAAATCGGGGCTATATGACGTTATTGGCAGGCGACGCAAGGACACGGTCCGTTTCTCTAGTTAAAATGGCTTATTTCTCTAGATTGAAACATTTTGGATAATCCAAGTACGCAAGTCAACAAAATATATAACACCGTTGTAGTGGTTTTTTTGATATTTTAATCCAAAAATCGTACATATTGTGCCTTTAATCCAACAATTAATTCGATTTGAAACCACATTCAAAGCAGTCTGACTGAACATATGGCGCTTTTCCACTGCATGGTACGGCACGGTACGGTTCACTTTTGGGGGGTTTCCACTGGGTACTGTACCTGGTACCTGGTACTTTTTAGTACCACCCTCAGCCGAGTTCCAAGCGAGCCGTACCGTTACCAAAACGTGACGTGTAAACTCTGCTGATCACTGATTGGCGGAGAGAATCGTCATTACTACGTCACTGAACTTGCGACACACGAGACCCTCCTCTACAGCCCTACCCGCTAGATTTAAATCAGCACAGCCAGCGAAGGATCGGACGCAACTTCTGTTTAAACAAACGCACATTTTTGCATCAACCACAAAATGGCTTTTCGTTGTCTGTTGAGGCAGTTCAGACGTTCCTCGTTGATAGCCGAGGAGCGGATATAGAGCTCCAGTGAAGCTTGAGGCGCGACGCCGAAGGAAAAAGCCTTATGTATATAACGTTACTTTGAACTTGCTAATTTTCTGTTTATATTTTTACCTTGTGTCTGTGTTTTGCTTCAATTAAAAACAATCTGATCGAATAAGTGTACCTCCAGACTATATTAAATAATGTATTATTGTATGAGCACGTAATGAACCTCTTGAAAAAGACAAATGATTAATGCCACGATTATAAAAACATCACATATAAAAAAACAAGGGATACATTGTATATTTTGAAATATTCAAAAGTTTATTGATAATTCACTTTACAGAACACGCTGCATGAATAGTTAACTAATCAAGTAACGCAGCACACCTGCTCTCCTCCTCTACAGCCCGTGGCACTGCCACAGTCTCTCTGGCTGGGGTAAATCACAAGCATTCTCATAGACCTCTCCATTGCTGTTAAAAACATCCACATGCCGAGATGAATGAAGAACACTATTCCGTCGATATGCTCCTTTGTTGTGAGTTTTGTTGTGGCACGTTTATGATGATGTCACGGCAGTAGAGGCGGCGCAATTATAACGACGCGTGAATAATCCCGCCCACTCTATAGCGGTACTAAATTGCAGTGGAAACGCAAACCGACCCGAACTGAGCCGTACCGTACCATACCATGCTGTGGAAAAGCGCCAATAGTACTTCCTCTATTTATGTCCCTCACTTCCCTTTGCAAAGAGAAGTCATATCTTTGCACCATCCACCTAATCAGATAATTTGACACCCTATTAATTAACGTCATTAGTTTCTCCAGTGGGTCTGGTAGTGTACATCGGTTTTCATTTGCAGGTGTGAGATTGATCGCTGGCTCGTTGCAGAATGAATGAACTCAAGTAAGTTACAGTTGGACTGTCTCCACCAGCATCGGATGATAATTGACTGGAGGTTTATTGATGCGCAGGATTGTTCTCTTTGCGGTGAACGAATCATTATCAAGTCCAGAATGTCAGCGGATACAAGCGAGCTCGTACAGACTGACTCTGTGTTCGCACTTTTTATATGTTTGTGGGCATTTTCTGTGCTGCTAGTGTTTCAGAAGTAATTGACCCTTCTAAACTCACCCATCTACCATTGTTCTGCCAAACACACAGTCCTGCCCCAAACTCACACCGTTGGTTGAGCACTTAGTTTTTGTGTCAGGCAACAGAGCAACGTTAAATCATCAGTGTTATACAGAAAGTCAACCTATGTTGACTATACTAAAGAGTAAAAATACCATATGTTTGTAGATATTTAGGAAACATGCCAAGTTAAAAAAACAATGGTACAGCCAGTTATTCAATCAATGAGTGTTCGGTTTGGATGTCTGTTTTTGTTTTGGTCTGTGTGACTCCACCCACTGCCAGTTTACCCAATTGGATTTCGACACACTGGGTTGCCAGTTGGTAGAAAACACAGCGTATTGCAGCCATGGAAGCAAACAAACGAACTGGGTCAGAAAGAGTAGATTTTACTAGACCTAAAAAGCCTCTTCATCCATTTAAAAAAACTATATGACCAGAGGAATATTAAATAAATCAATACATCAACTTGCCATGTAAGGCTCGTCGCCTTCCATTGTCTGTTTCATTCGTTCCTGTTTCGAGTCCTCAATCTGGCAACCTGCATGAGTACTAAGTCTGAGGAGGAGGGGCTCCAACTTCTCCAATATTTGACTTTGGACTGCAGTATCCATTTCAACCGGTTGCTGTCATATTACATACTGCACCTTTAAAGGCACAGTTAACCAAAAATAAAAATCCTTTCCTTCTGTTGAACGTAAGATACTGTACTTTAAAGGATGTTGGTGATCAAACAGTATAGACAAAAATACAATGTAATTTAAGGGAACCAAAACGTTTGATTGACCAACATGGTGAAAATATCTGCCCCCAAAAAAGTCATAAATTAGTTTGGAACGACTTTATATGAAACGACAACGATTATATTCATTTTTGGGTGAACTATCCCTTTAATTGGTATGTTTACATAAAATAAATGACAGCTTAAACTCACATTAACACGTTGACTATTTGGACATCTCTTGGTTCTGTAGGTGCAGATCTCGCTTTTAATGCATATTCGCTTGTTAATGTGCTTTTAATTGGGTTAATGGAGTTCATACACAGACTTGGGTAGTTCAAAGGGTGCAGTGATTCACATCTTAAGCGTGTGATGAGACTAATGATCACCGTAGTGAGTTGGCCATATATTTAACCTATTTTAAAGAATGATTTGAATATGTTAAAATCTAGGCCAAGAACATGGTTTTTAGGCTGGTCACATAATAGCTCGGTTTGCTCCTTTCGGTCAATGAAGGTGCCTCGTTTTAGTCGAGCAAATTACACTGTTTGTCCACTTCGTTTTAGCTTCTTTATCTTTTCCTGGTTCCTGCGAATGCCTCGAAACTCTGCAGAAGAAATGGACGACTAAACTCTATAGGCTTTCCGCAAACGGCAATTAGTTTTAAACCTCACGATCTTTCAAAAAGAAAAAACCCTCGCTGATACGCTGCGGTTATTTGTTAAACTTTGCTCATCAAACAGGCCTAAATTACCACTGATTAAGATTAGTTTTCTCCTTTAGATCTGTGCCAGCTAATTTGCATCTGCAGCATGTAGATTAAAGCAGCCATTTAAAATATTTTCCTCCAGTATTGTATGGCGCCGCTGCGAGAAGCGAGGATCTCGATTTGGCGTCCTGCTCCAGGTGCAGGCTCTTCTGCTTTGGCACAGCCGCGTTTCCTCTCTCCCCCGGTGCCTTGGCAGCACAGATAGCAGTCAGTCCTCCTGACAGCTGCCGCTTCCCAAGAGCTGATGGACTATTAATACTTTGGCTAATTTGATCAATTCATTCAGATTTGCCTTGTACTGCTCCTTGTGGCAGAGCTTTGATTAAGATGCACATGTCCACCGGCGCCATTTTCTGCGCATATTGTGCCCCGGGGAGTGATTCGGCGCGTTGCACAGGACTACCGTGTCTGGGATATCAGCGTGCTTACGAGCTTTAATGCTTTTATGGGTAAATGATCAGCTATGCTGCTTAGATACGCAATGAAAGGGTCTCAAGTAAAAGACTTTTAGAGTCTTTCGATGTTACAGTGCATGACGTGATATCGATAAATGCTTTATTATAACAGCCTGAAGTTTTTCTAGAGATCACTGCTTGACTGTTTACCATTTATCTCTTGCCTGCTCAAGTCGCAGTGCACACTTTGGCCTGAGGATGGCGGTACTGCATTAAGCTTTGACTTCTGAATCAGAAGGACTGTGCCACTTGTCATGAGCGCAGTGTGCTCATGCATGAAGAAAAGACAAAGCTTTGCAGTAAATACTAAGCATTCTTCATTTGTGTCGGAGTGAATATTTCTCTGACTTGTGAGAGAAGGCATTTAGTGAACACTGATAATGGTAGTCTAGATGAACTTTATTTTACACGTTTTCTTTTCTTTTGTAAAGTGCGTGCTTAAGTCTGCACTACATGTGCTTTTTAAAACACATTCAAGCTGCTCGGATATCTAATTTGCTGTGACGACTGTCACATTTCTAGATCTCAAGCCACAGTGATCCTAACGTTCAGCTCCACTTAACTGATCTGTTGTGATTTGCTCCTGGTTATGCATCATTGCGGCTTTCTCATCTCACATTAGCTCTACTACTTTGCCATCTGGAATAATAAAGCGTGCGTGTGAGTGTACACGTGCCCTTGTGATTGCCTCTGTTGATTGCACAGCCATAGGGATCTTACCCAAGCACCGCGCTCACCATGTACTACTCCAGCTTTTGTTTTCTCACTCGGTTGTCACAACTGGCACACCAAGTGTACCGCAGATAATCCACTCAAGCCTCGGTGGTGCTGTGTTTCCAGAATGGAGGAATTGATCCAGTAGTTAATGATGTTTGTAAAAGTGGCTAACGTGGATATTAACGGGCAGCTGACCAAAACCAGTTGATGTAGGTGAAGTTGGACAAAGAGAGGGCGGATTTACACAACCCACTGATTTGGAGCTTATGAAAGCATATGAAAACAATG